>CM033986.1:9207708-9268827 GCA_019706035.1 Raphanus raphanistrum subsp. raphanistrum | reverse complement strand
ACCACTAATCAGTGAAGAATAACCAGGAAGTTGAATAAATCTTATAGGAGTTGTGATTAAGAAGATATCCCACTTTCTATCCAGATGATTCCAGATTACCCTGTTCGGACATATGGCAATAGCTTCATGATTCTTATCAAACCAGGAGGAACCACGATCTAAGAAGCTTTATTTGGAACCACTAATCAGTGGAGATAACCAGGAAGTTGAATAAATCTCATAGGAGTTGTGAGTAAGAAGATATCCCACTTTCTATCTAGATGATTCCAGATTAGCCTGTTCAGACATATGGCAATATCTTCATGATTCTTATCAAACTAGGATGAACCACGATCTAAGAAGCTTTATTTGGAACCACTAATCAGTGGAGAATAACCAGGAATTTGAATAAATCTCATAAGTGTTGTGAGCAAGAAGATATCCCACCTTCTATCCAGATAATTCCAGATTAGCATGTTCGGACATATGCCATTATCTTCATGATTCTTATCAAACCAGGATGAACCACAATCTAAGAAGCTTTATTTGGAACCACTAATCAGTGAAGAATAACCAGGAAGTTGAATAAATCTTATAGGAGTTGTGATTAAGAAGATATCCCACTTTCTATCCAGATGATTCCAGATTAGCCTTTCGGACATATGGCAATATCGTCATGATTCTTATCAAACCAGGATGAACCAATATATATGAAGCTTGATTGGGAACCACTAATCAGTGGAGAATAACCAGGAAGTTGAATAAATCTCATAGGAGTTGTGAGTAAGAAGATATCCCACTTTCTATCTAGATGATTCCAGATTAGCCTGTTCGGACATATGCCATTATCTTCATGATTCTTATCGAACCAGGATGAACCAATATGTAAGAAGTTTGATTAGGAACCACTAATCAGTGGATAATAACCATGAAGTTGAATAATTCTCATAGGAGTTGTGAGTAAGAAATATTTCATTTTCTATCCAGGTGATTCCAGATTAGCATGTTCGGACATATGGCAATATCCTCATGATTCTTATCAAAGCAGGATAAACCACGATCTAAGAAGCTTTATTTGGAACCAATAATCAGTGGAGAATAACCAGGAAGTTGAATAAATCTCATAAGTGTTGTGAACAAGAAGATATGCCACCTTCTATCCAGATGATTCCAGATTAGCTTGTTCGGACATATGTCATTATCTTCATGATTCTTATCAAATCAGGATGAACCACAATCTAAGAAGCTTTATTTGGAACCACTAATCAGTGAAGAATAACCAGGAAGTTGAATAAATCTTATAGGAGTTGTGATTAAGAAGATATCCCACTTTCTATCCAGATGATTCCAGATTAGCCTGTTCGGACATATGGCAATATCGTCATGATTCTTATCAAACCAGGATGAACCAATATATATGAAGCTTGATTGGGAACCACTAATCAGTGGAGAATAACCAGGAAGTTGAATAAATCTCATAGGAGTTGTGAGTAAGAAAATATCCCACTTTCTATCCAGATGATTCCAGATTAGCCTGTTCGGACATATGCCATTATCTTCATGATTCTTATCAAACCAGGATGAACCAATATATATGAAGCTTGATTGGGAGCCACTAATCAGTGGAGAATACCCAGGAAGTTGAATAAATCTCATAGGAGTTGTGAGTAAGAAGATATCCCACTTTTTATCCAGATGATTCCAGATTAGCCTGTTCGAACATATGCCATTATCTTCATGATTCTTATCAAACCAGGATGAACCACGATCTAAGAAGCTTTATTTGGAACCACTATTCAGTGGAGATAACCAGGAAGTTGAATAAATCTCATAGGAGTTGTGAGTAAGAAGATATCCCACTTTCTATCCATTTGATTCCAGATTAGCCTGTTCGGACATATGGCAATATCTTTATGATTCTTATGAAACCAGGATGAACCACGATCTAAGAAGCTTTATTTGGAACCACTAATCAGTGGAGAATAACCAGGAAGTTGAATAAATCTCATAAGTGTTGTGAGCAAGAAGATATCCCAACTTCTATCCAGATAATTCCATATTAGCATGTTCGGACATATGCCATTATCTTCATGATTCTTATCAAACCAGGATGAACCAATATATATGAAACTTGATTGGGAACCACTAATCAGTGGAGAATAACCAGGAAGTTGAATAAATCTCATAGGAGTTGTGAGTAAGAAGATATCCCACTTTCTATCAGATGATTCCAGATTAGCCTGTTCGAACATATGCCATTATCTTCATGATTCTTATCAAACCAGGATGAACCACGATCTAAGAAGCTTTATTTGGAACCACTATTCAGTGGAGAATAACCAGGAAGTTAAATAAATCTCATAGGAGTTGTGAGGAAGAAGATATCCCACTTTCTATCCAGATGATTCCAGATTACCCTGTTCGGACATATGACAATAGCTTCATGATTCTTATCAAACCAGGAGGAACCACGATCTAAGAAGCTTTATTTGGAACCACTAATCAGTGGAGATAACCAGGAAGTTGAATAAATCTCATAGGAGTTGTGAGTAAGAAGATATCCCACTTTCTATCTAGATGATTCCAGATTAGCCTGTTCAGACATATGGCAATATCTTCATGATTCTTATCAAACTAGGATGAACCACGATCTAAGAAGCTTTATTTGGAACCACTAATCAGTGGAGAATAACCAGGAATTTGAATAAATCTCATAAGTGTTGTGAGCAAGAAGATATCCCACCTTCTATCCAGATAATTCCAGATTAGCATGTTCGGACATATGCCATTATCTTCATGATTCTTATCAAACCAGGATGAACCACAATCTAAGAAGCTTTATTTGGAACCACTAACCAGTGAAGAATAACCAGGAAGTTGAATAAATCTTATAGGAGTTGTGATTAAGAAGATATCCCACTTTCTATCCAGATGATTCCAGATTAGCTTGTTCGGACATATGGCAATATCGTCATGATTCTTATCAAACCAGGATGAACCAATATATATGAAGCTTGATTGGGAACCACTAATCAGTGGAGAATAACCAGGAAGTTGAATAAATCTCATAGGAGTTGTGAGTAAGAAAATATCCCACTTTCTATCCAGATGATTCCAGATTAGCCTGTTCGGACATATGCCATTATCTTCATGATAATTATTATCAAACCAGGATGAACCAATATATATGAAGCTTGATTGGGAACCACTAATCAGTGGAGAATACCCAGGAAGTTGAATAAATCTCATAGGAGTTGTGAGTAAGAAGATATCCCACTTTCTATCCAGATGATTCCAGATTAGCATGTTCGAACATATGCCATTATCTTCATGATTCTTATCAAACCAGGATGAACCACGATCTAAGAAGCTTTATTTGGAACCACTATTCAGTGGAGATAACCAGGAAGTTGAATAAATCTCATAGGAGTTGTGAGTAAGAAGATATCCCACTTTTTATCCCGATGATTCCAGATTAGCCTTTTCAGACATATGGCAATATCTTCATGATTCTTATCAAACCAGGATGAACCACGATCTAAGAAGCTTTATTTGGAACCACTAATCAGTGGAGAATAACCAGGAAGTTGAATAAATCTCATAGGAGTTGTGAGTAACAAAATATCCCACTTTCTATCCAGATGATTCCAGATTAGCCTGTTCGGACATATGCCATTATCTTCATGATTCTTATCAAACCAGGATGAACCAATATATATGAAGCTTGACTGGGAACCACTAATCAGTGGAGAATACCCAGGAAGTTGAATAAATCTCATAGGAGTTGTGAGTAAGAATATATCCCACTTTCTATCCAGATGATTCCAGATTAGCCTGTTCGAACATATGCCATTATCTTCATGATTCTTATCAAACCAGGATGAACCACGATCTAAGAAGCTTTATTTGGAACCACTATTCAGTGGAGAATAACCAGGAAGTTAAATAAATCTCATAGGAGTTGTGAGGAAGAAGATATCCCACTTTCTATCCAGATGATTCCAGATTACCCTGTTCGGACATATGGCAATAGCTTCATGATTCTTATCAAACCAGGAGGAACCACGATCTAAGAAGCTTTATTTGGAACCACTAATCAGTGGAGATAACCAGGAAGTTGAATAAATCTCATAGGAGTTGTGAGTAAGAAGATATCCCACTTTCTATCTAGATGATTCCAGATTAGCCTGTTCAGACATATGGCAATATCTTCATGATTCTTATCAAACTAGGATGAACCACGATCTAAGAAGCTTTATTTGGAACCACTAATCAGTGGAGAATAACCTGGAATTTGAATAAATCTCATAAGTGTTGTGAGCAAGAAGATATCCCACCTTCTATCCAGATAATTCCAGATTAGCATGTTCGGACATATGCCATTATCTTCATGATTCTTATCAAACCAGGATGAACCACAATCTAAGAAGCTTTATTTGGAACCACTAATCAGTGAAGAATAACCAGGAAGTTGAATATATCTTATAGGAGTTGTGATTAAGAAGATATCCCACTTTCTATCCAGATGATTCCAGATTAGCCTTTCGGACATATGGCAATATCGTCATGATTCTTATCAAACCAGGATGAACCAATATATATGAAGCTTGATTGGGAACCACTAATCAGTGGAGAATAACCAGGAAGTTGAATAAATCTCATAGGAGTTGTGAGTAACAAAATATCCCACTTTCTATCCAGATGATTCCAGATTAGACTGTTCGGACATATGCCATTATCTTCATGATTCTTATCAAACCAGGATGAACCAATATATATGAAGCTTGATTGGGAACCACTAATCAGTGGAGAATACCCAGGAAGTTGAATAAATATCATAGGAGTTGTGAGTAAGAAGATATCCCACTTTCTATCCAGATGATTCCAGATTAGCCTGTTCGAACATATGCCATTATCTTCATGATTCTTATCAAACCAGGATGAACCACGATCTAAGAAGCTTTATTTGGAACCACTATTCAGTGGAGATAACCAGGAAGTTGAATAAATCTCATAGGAGTTGTGAGTAAGAAGATATCCCACTTTCTATCCCGATGATTCCAGATTAGCCTTTTCAGACATATGGCAATATCTTCATGATTCTTATCAAACCAGGATGAACCACGATCTAAGAAGCTTTATTTGGAACCACTAATCAGTGGAGAATAACCAGGAAGTTGAATAAATCTCATAGGAGTTGTGAGTAACAAAATATCCCACTTTCTATCCAGATGATTCCAGATTAGCCTGTTCGGACATGTGCCATTATCTTCATGATTCTTATCAAACCAGGATGAACCAATATATATGAAGCTTGACTGGGAACCACTAATCAGTGGAGAATACCCAGGAAGTTGAATAAATCTCATAGGAGTTGTGAGTAAGAAGATATCCCACTTTCTATCCAGATGATTCCAGATTAGCCTGTTCGAACATATGCCATTATCTTCATGATTCTTATCAAACCAGGATGAACCACGATCTAAGAAGCTTTATTTGGAACCACTATTCAGTGGAGATAACCAGGAAGTTGAATAAATCTCATAGGAGTTGTGAGTAAGAAGATATCCCACTTTCTATCCATTTGATTCCAGATTAGCCTGTTCGGACATATGGCAATATCTTTATGATTCTTATAAAACCAGGATGAACCACGATATAAGAAGCTTTATTTGGAACCACTAATCAGTGGAGAATAACCAGGAAGTTGAATAAATCTCATAAGTGTTGTGAGCAAGCAGATATCCCAACTTCTATCCAGATAATTCCATATTAGCCTTTTCAGACATATGGCAATATCTTCATGATTCTTATCAAACCAGGATGAACCACGATCTAAGAAGCTTTATTTGGAACCACTAATCAGTGGAGAATAACCAGGAAGTTGAATAAATCTCATAGGAGTTGTGAGTAACAAAATATCCCACTTTCTATCCAGATGATTCCAGATTAGCCTGTTCGGACATATGCCATTATCTTCATGATTCTTATCAAACCAGGATGAACCAATATATATGAAGCTTGACTGGGAACCACTAATCAGTGGAGAATACCCAGGAAGTTGAATAAATCTCATAGGAGTTGTGAGTAAGAATATATCCCACTTTCTATCCAGATGATTCCAGATTAGCCTGTTCGAACATATGCCATTATCTTCATGATTCTTATCAAACCAGGATGAACCACGATCTAAGAAGCTTTATTTGGAACCACTATTCAGTGGAGAATAACCAGGAAGTTAAATAAATCTCATAGGAGTTGTGAGGAAGAAGATATCCCACTTTCTATCCAGATGATTCCAGATTACCCTGTTCGGACATATGGCAATAGCTTCATGATTCTTATCAAACCAGGAGGAACCACGATCTAAGAAGCTTTATTTGGAACCACTAATCAGTGGAGATAACCAGGAAGTTGAATAAATCTCATAGGAGTTGTGAGTAAGAAGATATCCCACTTTCTATCTAGATGATTCCAGATTAGCCTGTTCAGACATATGGCAATATCTTCATGATTCTTATCAAACTAGGATGAACCACGATCTAAGAAGCTTTATTTGGAACCACTAATCAGTGGAGAATAACCAGGAATTTGAATAAATCTCATAAGTGTTGTGAGCAAGAAGATATCCCACCTTTTATCCAGATAATTCCAGATTAGCATGTTCGGACATATGCCATTATCTTCATGATTCTTATCAAACCAGGATGAACCACAATCTAAGAAGCTTTATTTGGAACCACTAATCAGTGAAGAATAACCAGGAAGTTGAATAAATCTTATAGGAGTTGTGATTAAGAAGATATCCCACTTTCTATCCAGATGATTCCAGATTAGCCTGTTCGGACATATGGCAATATCGTCATGATTCTTATCAAAACAGGATGAACCAATATATATGAAGCTTGATTGGGAACCACTAATCAGTGGAGAATAACCAGGAAGTTGAATAAATCTTATAGGAGTTGTGATTAAGAAGATATCCCACTTTCTATCCAGATGATTCCAGATTAGACTGTTCGGACATATGCCATTATCTTCATGATTCTTATCAAACCAGGATGAACCAATATATATGAAGCTTGATTGGGAACCACTAATCAGTGGAGAATACCCAGGAAGTTGAATAAATCTCATAGGAGTTGTGAGTAAGAAGATATCCCACTTTCTATCCAGATGATTCCAGATTAGCCTGTTCGAACATATGCCATTATCTTCATGATTCTTATCAAACCAGGATGAACCACGATCTAAGAAGCTTTATTTGGAACCACTATTCAGTGGAGATAACCAGGAAGTTGAATAAATCTCATAGGAGTTGTGAGTAAGAAGATATCCCACTTTCTATCCCGATGATTCCAGATTAGCCTTTTCAGACATATGGCAATATCTTCATGATTCTTATCAAACCAGGATGAACCAAGATCTAAGAAGCTTTATTTGGAACCACTAATCAGTGGAGAATAACCAGGAAGTTGAATAAATCTCATAGGAGTTGTGAGTAACAAAATATCCCACTTTCTATCCAGATGATTCCAGATTAGCCTGTTCGGACATGTGCCATTATCTTCATGATTCTTATCAAACCAGGATGAACCAATATATATGAAGCTTGACTGGGAACCACTAATCAGTGGAGAATACCCAGGAAGTTGAATAAATCTCATAGGAGTTGTGAGTAAGAAGATATCCCACTTTCTATCCAGATGATTCCAGATTAGCCTGTTAGAACATATGCCATTATCTTCATGATTCTTATCAAACCAGGATGAACCACGATCTAAGAAGCTTTATTTGGAACCACTATTCAGTGGAGAATAACCAGGAAGTTGAATAAATCTCATAGGAGTTGTGAGTAAGAAGATATCACACTTTCTATCTAGATGATTCCAGATTAGCCTGTTCAGACATATGGCAATATCTTCATGATTATTATCAAACTAGGATGAACCACGATCTAAGAATCTTTATTTGGAACCACTAATCAGTGGAGAATAACCAGAAATTTGAATAAATCTCATAAGTGTTATGAGCAAGAAGATATCCCACCTTCTATCCAGATAATTCCAGATTAGCATGTTCGGACATATGCCATTATCTTCATGATTCTTATCAACCCAGGATGAACCACGATCTAAGAAGCTTTATTTGGAACCACTAATCAGTGGAGAATAACCAGGAAGTTGAATAAATCTCATAGGAGTTGTGAGTAAGAAGATATCCCACTTTCTATCCAGATGATTCCAGATTAGCCTGTTCGGACATATGGCAATAGCTTCATGATTCTTATCAAACCAGGATGAACCACGATCTAAGAAGCTTTATTTGGAACCACTAATCAGTGGAGAATAACCAGGAAGTTGAATAAATCTCATAAGTGTTGTGAGCAAAAAGATATCCCACCTTCTATCTAGATGATTCCAGATTAGCCTGTTCGGACATATGCCATTATCTTCATGATTCTTATCAAACCAGGATGAACCACGATCTAATTAGATTTATTTGGAACCACTAATCAGTGGACAATAACCAGGAATTTGAATAAATCTCATAAGTGTTGTGAGGAAGAAGATATCCCACTTTCAATCCAGATGATTCCAGATTACCCTGTTCGGACATATGGCAATAGCTTCATGATTCTTATCAAACCAGGAGGAACCACGATCTAAGAAGCTTTATTTGGAACCACTAATCAGTGGAGATAACCAGGAAGTTGAATAAATCTCATAGGAGTTGTGAGTAAGAAGATATCCCACTTTCTATCTAGATGATTCCAGATTAGCCTGTTCAGACATATGGCAATATCTTCATGATTCTTATCAAACTAGGATGAACCACGATCTAAGAAGCTTTATTTGGAACCACTAATCAGTGGAGAATAACCAGGAATTTGAATAAATATCATAAGTGTTATGAGCAAGAAGATATCCCACCTTCTATCCAGATAATTCCAGATTAGCATGTTCGGACATATGCCATTATCTTCATGATTCTTATCAAACCAGGATGAACCACGATCTAAGAAGCTTTATTTGGAACCACTAATCAGTGGAGAATAACCAGGAAGTTGAATAAATCTCATAGGAGTTGTGAGTAAGAAGATATCCCACTTTCTATCCAGATGATTCCAGATTAGCCTGTTCGGACATATGGCAATAGCTTCATGATTCTTATCAAACCAGGATGAACCACGATCTAAGAAGCTTTATTTGGAACCACTAATCAGTGGAGAATAACCAGGAAGTTGAATAAATCTCATAAGTGTTGTGAGCAAAAATATATCCCACCTTCTATCTAGATGATTCCAGATTAGCCTGTTCGGACATATGCCATTATCTTCATGATTCTTATCAAACCAGGATGAACCACGATCTAATTAGATTTATTTGGAACCACTAATCAGTGGAGAATAACCAGGAATTTGAATAAATCTCATAAGTGTTGTGAGCAAGAAGATATCCCACCTTCTATCCAGATGATTCCAGATTACCCTGTTCGGACATATGCCATTATCTTCATGATTCTTATCAAACCAGGATGAACCACGATATAAGAAGCTTTATTTGGAACCATTAATCAGTGGAGAATAACCAGGAAGTTGAATAAATCTCATAGGAGTTTGAGTAAGAAAATATCCCACTTTCTATCCAGATGATTCCAGATTAGCTTGTTCGGACATATGCCATTATCTTCATGATTCTTATCAAACCAGGATGAACCACGATCTAAGAAGCTTTATTTAGAACCACTATTCAGTTGACAATAACCAGGAAGTTAAATAAATCTCATAGGAGTTGTGAGTAAGAAGATATCCCACTTTCTATCCAGATGATTCCAGATTAGCCTGTTCGGACATATGGCAATAGCTTCATGATTCTTATCAAACCAGGATGAACCACGATCTAAGAAGCTTTATTTGGAACCATTAATCAGTGGAGAATAACCAGGAAGTTGAATAAATCTCATAAGTGTTGTGAGCAAGAAGATATCCCACCTTCCATCCAGATGATTCCAGATTAGCCTGTTCGGACATATGGCAATATCTTCGTGATTCTGATATATGGTGTTTTATACATCATTGTATATATGTTTTCTAATTGGTTTTCAAGTATTTATCGAGTCTTTCTAGTCCTTTTTGAGTCATTACAGGCCTGGAGTTGCACTGGATGGGAGATGGACCTGCTGGAACAAAAGAGGCAGAAAACAGTGCAGTTTGGTGATTTTCACGCAGAACAGTCTGATGACTGTTCCCGATCAAGCGGAACAAGTAGACGGAGTGATCCCGCGGTTGTTCCCGACGAATAAGGAAAATACAACATCTCGGGATTTGCCCTAATTATCCTCTTATTCTCTCTGGCCGCCTGTGGCTTTTGATATAACTTCTTTTTCTATTTTTCTACATCATACTACGCTATTTTTCATAGAGAAACAGACCCTAAGACTCCATTGTTGGGATTTACTTATTTGTAAAGGGAGAAGGATCTTTAAACTCTTGAGAAGAATCCTGAACCCTATCTCTTTTATTTTATTGATTCAACATGTTTTCTTCATCTGTTATATCTGTGTTCTCAGTTGCTATGGCTGAGTAGTCGGCTAGCTTGTCTAGGGTTCTAGGGTGTTGATTTCGTGATCTAAACATAGATAAGTGAATCCATTGATTGTCTTCTATCATAACTGTTCTTATTGCTTGCATTAAACTGGCCGCTTAATGTTAGATCCTAGGTTTAACCTGTTCATTAACCGTGTAATAGGTTGCTACATCTGTTTTGAATGAGCATTGCATCCCTAATCAGCGAAAGTAGATATTAGGGTGTTTTGTGAACCTATCGGACTTGATCTCTATTGCTTGCGATCGCTTCTCACCTCAACGACAGTTAGACGGTGAGATCGATCAGCATAGGGAGCAGTACCATGACAGTGGACTGTTCTACTTGAGTGATCCGAGTTCTAGACTGTTCTTATTAGCACTTGAATAATTGTTTAGCTCACAAGTATTGACACCCGATGAAGAAACCCTAGGCTGGCTTCTCTTTAATCTGAATTCACATTTACTTTATTTAATTTTCTGCTTGTTACAAACTCAAAACCCCCATATTGTTTTAGCTTAATATTGATCCTATAGAAATAAAGTGTAAGAGTTGGTCTCTGTGGATTCGATCCTAAAGTGCTACATCGACATACCATTCGATTGTGGTAGTGTGCACATTAGGTTAATTGGTGTGCGTGAACACGAATATCAATTTGGCGCCGTTGCCGGGGACCATCTTTTTTACCTTTATTTTTCGGTTATTTATTTAGTCTAAGACCTCTAACTTGCTCTTTTCTCTTTGTTGCAGGAGATCACAAGGTTTAGAAAATCAGAACAGACAACAGCCAAGGCCTACTGACACCACCATGGGTGATCACGGTCATCAGGATGATCTTGCTGCAGCAATGCAACTGATGTAACAACAGATGCTTCAGATGCAGCAGACCATCCAAGCTCAGCAAGCAGCTGCAGAACAATCTGCTCAACAGGCTGCTCTCGCGCGGCAGGAACAAGCAGCGCAGACTGTTCCAATCGGGGAGAGAAACCTTCCGCGGAACATTCCTACTACGCGCTCTGCCATTGTTCCTCCACTCTGCACCAGGCAGGACTTCGAGATCAAGCCTGCTCTGATTGATCTGGTGCAGAGAAAAGTGTTCTCTGGTCTCTCTGCTGAAATTTAAATGGAGCATATTGAGAATTTCGAAAAAGTCTGCAGTTTCACTCGTGCGAACGGGGTGCCACCAGACTACATCAAGTGCATGTTATTCCCATTCTCTCTTGATGGAAAAGCTGCACGGTGGTTGAACTCCCTCCCTACCGGCTCTCTCACTTCATGGGAACAGGTCCGATCAGCGTTCCTCAACCATTTCTACTCTAAGGCGAGAACAACTGCATTGAGGAACAAGATCACTTCATTCAGACAACTCCATGATGAGCCTTTTTGTGACGCATGGCAGCGCTTCAATGACTACCAGAGAGAATGCCCTCACCATGGATTTGATGATGATTACCTCCTGGGCATTTTCTATGATGGGGTGGACTGGAAATACCAAAGTGCTCTAAACTCTTCGAACAATGGAGACTTCATGACTCAGACCACTGATGGAGCGCTCAAGCTGATTGAGAACATGGTAGCTAGCTCAGCCAATGAGAATCAGGAGAGTAACCGCTCCAAGAAAGGGAACAGTGTACACACCCAAAAAATTGATGAGCTAACAGCTAAGGTCGATCAGCTACTGCAGAACAACCAGGCACAAGGATCTGGGTATCAGAACACCATCCCGCAGAGCAATCAGCAAGTTGTTCCAGCCGCGAGTGCTCCGACTGCAGGGAACAGTCCGCCAGATGATCTGAAAAATCTGAACATCATGATGCAGCAGATGCTCCAGAGCCAGCAACTTCAGGTCAAGGCACTGAATCAAGTTACCACAGACATCAACACCAGGATGGACAGCATGTTCACTGAGCTGAATACAAAGTGTGATACTGTGAGCAACCACATAAAGAGGATTGATGAACAGCTTTCTCAAACAACTGAGAGTGTTAAAAGGCAGCAAGAGATCATTCGTGGAAAGAGTGTGATGAATCCTAGGGTTGAGCACTGTAATGCAACCGAGCAGAGCCGTGAGAAATCTGAGGAAAAACAAGCAGAACAACTGTTCGCTGAGACTGTGCTGGGCGCATAACAGAGAATAGAGCAGTCTGCTAGCTCTAGAGTGACTGCTCCCGCGACTGCTCCCGCTCCCAACGGATCTACTGATATTCCACCAGTGCGAGTCTATGTTCCTAAGGTTCCCTATCCAATTCCACCTAGACACCTGAAGGTGTTGCCTAAGGTTGATGACCCTGGAAAATTTGCTTTTCCATGTTCCATTGCTGGAGTAGAATTTGAAGAAGCTCTTTGTGACTCTGGATCTTGTGTGAATCTTGTCTCAAAGGCGATTGTAGACAAGTTGGGCATTGCTGATGTTGAGCCTTCTAAGGTAGTTCTGACTTTTGCAAACTCTTCCAGAGCAGTTCCTTATGGCACCATTCGCAACCTTCCTGTCCAAGTTGGGGACTGTGTTCTCCATACTGAATTTCAGGTTGTTGAGATGAACAAGGATCATGAGATGCCCTTGATCTTAGGAAGGACATTTATGGCTACAGTGGGAGCAATCGTTGATATGCCTAATAAGAGAGTCTCTTTCTCCCACATCAACAAGAATGTCTTCTATCAGGCTGTTCCCACCAGATTTCAGAAACTACACGCCTCTTGCATCTCAGTGTTCAGTGGAGAAAAGCTGAAGGTTGTTCCAAGGAAGGAGCTTGGTAAAAACAGTGAGTTCAAGGAATTCTTGAATGGAGATCCTCAAACTGATACCAAGAAACTCAGTGGGAATGCAAGGGTGAAAGAGAAAGTCCAGAAGAAAAGGGTCAAAGGAGATCCTACTATGACTTTGACACCTCACTGGTGTGATGAGAAATCCATTGAGTATGAGGTAAAGTGCAAGGGTACCTCTAAACCTTTCTCTAAAGTCAGAATTATTCTCATTGATGAGCTGGAAGAGAAAGGAGAAGCTGCTGTGAAAGGGTTGTTGAGCAGAGTTTTGAAGCTGAACATGTCTGATTGTGGAGCTTGTTTTGGAAAAAGTCCCCATGCTCAACCCGACTGATCCCTGTCACCAAGTCAAGCTAGTGACTTTAACCAAGCGCTTGGTGGGAGGCAACCCACTGGTAAGTGTAAATATAACTTGGTTTTGTTTTTGTTTGCTTAATTTCGTTTTAGTTTATTGAGTTTCATGTCAAAAAGCAGAAAAATTCGAGATACTTCGAAAAATTCTGGGTTGCAGAAACGGAGCTCCCTGTTCTGCAGGAGCCAAGAACAACCGCCCAGGTGAAAATCTGGCGACAGAACACCCAGAATTTTTTGGAGCACCCGCTCCAGGTAAGTATCTCGACCAAAAAAATTGTATATTCTGGTTTTCACCTTCTCTCTGATTTATTTCCACACCAAGACGTTGTGAAGTAAGTCTGGGGGAGGGTCTTCGTCGTTTACTAACTCGTTTCTTTCTTTTGTTTATCTTTTGTGTTAGTCTGAGTCAGTTTTTAGGATCGAGGCAGTCAAAGTTTTGTGGGAATTAGGACCTTATTCTGTGTTGATCACTAACCACCTCGTGCTTTAGTTATCTTATTCAGTGACCTTAGCAGTGGCGAAAGACACACATGTGGGCCCGGAACACCCTGACATATCTCACTTGATTCTCCAGAAGTTCTCAGCCGATCAGGTTACACTGGGTAGACTTAACTCCACCTAACTTGAACCTAATCTTGACTGAAATTCTTCTTGTTATGGGCACTAGATCAGGGAAACGAGAACTACACTCAGGACTTCTTATCCTTTATATCCATCTTGTTGTTCCTGAGTGGCTAGCTCATCTTTAGCTAGTTCCCACCCTGCACCTTAGCCTTTATTCCACCTTCATGCATTTGTTTTTCAGTGTTATATGTGCAGATATGTGCAAAAAGGTCGGAGAGGAAAGGATCGACGCAGCCTCTTACTCGTTACTGCTGCGCAGATTCAGTCAAAAGGAGAACAAGCAGATTAAGGGAGCAACCGCTCCATAACCAATGAGCTGTGCAAGAACATGGGTGGAGAACCAGAATGATCCGAACCAGAAGAACCACCAGTGGCAATCCAAACATTACTTGTTACCTCCTTCTTCGTCACCCCACCATCTTTGTTATTAAAAAAAAAAAAAAAAATCTATCTTTCATTTTATTTAGCATATGGTGATGGAGAAGGAGAAGAATTCATGATACATGAGCCATTGAGAAGGTCGAGCAGAAGAGTAGGTATCAATATGAAGGGATGAGGAGCAGACAGATGAGTGGAGCAGTCTGATGATTGTTCCCGAACGAAAAGAACAGTCGCTCCTGAGATAGCAAAACGAGTAAGGGGCTGTGGACATCAATGGAGCCGTCCTCTCACGACTATTTTGCGCGATATCCTGCATCCACTACGAAAAGTTGGTAGCCCCTAAACACTCTTTAGCTCCACCATAAAATTAGCATGTTCCACACCTAGCCCGTCTACCCTGAATAGTGCCTGTGATGAGAAGCTCACGCTGCTCTTAAATGAATGTAGGGAGTTCTGTCTCGATAGTGTTGCTTTTTCAGGTTTGAGATGTAGAGTATGGAGCCGATTTCGAACAGCAGTCAGTGGGGTTCTGGTAAGGGTGTGTTGTCCTAGTTTACTGGTTGTATGGTTCAGAGATTCGTGGTTAAGGTATGGTTGCTGAGAATAGGAGAGTTCCCACACTTTCAAACCTTTCTCCCTGTTCTTGATACTTGGTCTTGTTCGAGGACAAACAAGGATCTAAGTCTGGGGGAATTGATATATGGTGTTTTATACATCATTGTATATATGTTTTCTAATTGGTTTTCAAGTCTTTATCGAGTCTTTCTAGTCATTTTCGAGTCATTACAGGTCTGGAGTTGCACTGGATGGGAGATGGACCTGCTGGAACAAAAGAGGCAGAAAACAGTGCAGTTTGGTGATTTTCACGCAGAATAGTCTGATGACTGTTCCCGATCAAGCGGAACAAGCAGACGGAGTGATCCCGCGGTTGTTCCCGACGAATACGGAAAATACAACATCTCGGGATTTGCCCTAATTATCCTCTTTTTCTCTCTGGCCGCCTGTGGCTTTTGATATAACTTCTTTTTCTATTTTTCTACATCATACTACGCTATTTTTCATAGAGAAACAAACCCTAAGACTCCATTGTTGGGATTTACTTATTTGTAAAGGGAGAAGGATCTCTACACTCTTGAGAAGAATCCTGAACCCTATCTCTCTTATATCTGTGTTCTCAAGTGTTATGGCTGAGTAGTCGGCTAGCTTGTCTAGGGTTCTAAGGTGTTGATTTCGTGAGCTAAACATAGATAATTGAATCCATTTATTGTCTTCATTCATAACTGTTCTTATTGCTTGCATTAAACTGGCCGCTTAATGTTATATCATAGGTTTAACCTGTTCATTAACCGTGTAATAGGTTGCTAGATCTGTTTTGAATGAGCATTGCATCCCTAATCAGCGAAAGTAGATATTAGGGTGTTTTGTGAACCTATCGGACTTGATCTCTATTGCTTGCGATCGCTTCTCACCTCAACGACAGTTAGACGGTGAGATCGATCAGCATAGGGAGCAGTACCACGACAGTGGACTGTTCTACTTGAGTGATCCGAGTTCTAGACTGTTCTTATTAGCACTTGAATAATTGTTTAGCTCACAAGTATTGACACCCGATGAAGAAACCCTAGGCTGGCTTCTCTTTAATCTGAATTCACATTTACTTTATTTTATTTTCTGCTTGTTACAAACTCAAAACCCCCATATTGTTTTAGCTTAATATTGATCCTATAGAAATAAAGTGTAAGAGTTGGTCTCTGTGGATTCGATCCTAAAGTGCTACATCGACATACCATTCGATTGTGGTAGTGTGCACATTAGGTTAATTGGTGTGCGTGAACACGAATATCAGATTCTTATCAAACCAGGATGAACCAATATATATGATGCTTGATTGGGAACCACTATTCAGTGGAGAATTGATATTCGTGTTCACGCACACCAATTAACCTAATGTGCACACTACCACAATCGAATGGTATGTCGATGTAGCACTTAAGGATCGAATCCACAGAGACCAACGATTACACTTTATTTTTATGGGATCAATATCAAGCTAAAACAATATGGGGGTTTTGTTTGATTTGGTAACGTGCAAAATAAATAAGCAATAGCAAATGTAAATTCAGATTAAAAAGAAGCCAGCCTAGGGTTACTTCATCGGGTGCTAATACTTGTGAGCCAAACAATTATTCAAGCATAGTTAAGCGTAAGTCTAGAACTCGGATCACTCAAGTAGAACAGCCCACAGTCGTGGTACTGCTCCCTATGCTGATCGATCTCACCGTCTAACTGTCGTTGAGGTGAGAAGCGATCGCAAGAAATAGAGATCAGGTCCGATAGGTTCACAAAACACCCTAATATCTACTTTTGCTGATTAGGGATGCAATGCTCATTCAAAACAGGTCTAGCAACCTATTACACGGTTAATGAACAGGTTAAACCTATGATCTAACATTAAACGGCCAGTTTAATGCAAGCAATAAGAACAGTTATGAATGAAGACAATCAAATGATTCACTTATCTATGTTTATCTCACAAAATTAACACCCTAGAACCCTAGACAAGCTAGCCGACTACTCAGCCATGAACAGAGAAAACACAGAGTTCATAGATGAATAATACTGCATAAATATAACAGAAACAAAGAGAGGGTTCAGGATAATCTTCTCTATGGAGAGAGAGATGGAGCCTTCTCCCTTTACAATAAGCAAATCCAATAATCTAAAAGTCTCCAATGGTTTCTTGTGTCTAGAATAGCGTAGAACAATGTAGAAAAATAGAAAAATAAGATATATCAAAGCCACAGGCGACTGGGAAAGAAAAAGAGGATAATTAGGGCAAATCCCGAGATGTTGTATTTTCCTTATTCGTCGGGAACAACCGCGGGATTACTCCGTCTGCTTGTTCCGCTTGATCGGGAACAGTCATCAGACAGCTCTACGTGAAAATCACCAAACTGCACTGATTTCTACCTCTTTTGCTCCAACAGGTCCATCTCCCATCTAGTGCAACTCTAGACCTGTAATGACTCGAAAAGAACTAGAAAGACTTGATAAAGACTTGAAAACCAATTAAAAAACATATATACAATGATGTATAAAACATCATATATCAATTCCCCCAGACTTAGATCCTTGTTTGTCCTCGAACAATGCCAAGTATCAAGAACAGGGAGAAAGGTTTGAAAGTGTGGGAACTCTCTTATTCTCAGCAACCATACCTTAACCACGAATCTCTGAACCATACAAGCAGTAAACTAGGACAACACACCCTTACCAGAACCCTACTGACTGCTGTTCGAAAATCGGCTCCATACTCTACATCTCAAACCTGAAAAAGCAACACTATCGAGACAGAACTCCCTACATTCATTTAAGAGCAGCGTGAGCTTCTCATCAAAGGCACTATTCAGGGTAGACGGGCTAGGTGTGGAACAGGCTAATTTTATGGTGGAGTTAAAGAGTGTTTAGGGGCTACCAACTTTTCGTAGTGGATGCAGGATATCGCGCAAAATAGTCGTGAGAGGACGGCTCCATTGATGTCCACAGCCCCTTACTCGTTTTGCTATCTCAGGAGCGACTGTTCTTTTCGTTCGGGAACAATCATCAGACTGCTCCGCTCATATGTCTGCTCCTCATCCCTTTATATTGATACCTACTCTTCTGCTCGACCTTCCCAATGGCTCATGTATTCTGAATTATTCTCCTTCTCCATCACCATATGCTAAATAAAATGAAAGTTAGATTTTTTTTTTTTTTTTTTTTACAATAATTGTGGGGTGACGAAGAAGGAGGTAACATGTGATGTTTGGATTGCCACTGGTGGTTCTTCTGGTTCAAATCATTCTCGTTCTCCACCCATGTTCTTGCACAGCTCACTGGTTATGGAGCGGTTGCCCCCTTAATCTGCTTGTTCTCCTTCTGACTGAATCTGCGCAGCAGTAACGAGTAAGAGGCTGCGTCGATCCTTTCCTCTCCGACCTTTTTGCACATATCTGCACATAGAACACTGAAAAACAAATGCATGAAGGTGGAATAAAGGCTAAGGCGCAGGGTGGGAACTAGCTAAAGATGAGCTAGCCACTCAGGAACAACAAGATGGATAGAAAGAATAAGAAGTCATGAGTGTAGTTCTCGTTTCCCTGATCTAGTGCCCATAACAAGAAGAATTTCAGTCAAGATTAGGTTCAAGTTAGGTGGAGTTAAGTCTACCCAGTGTAACCTGATCGGCTGAGAACTTCTGGAGAATCAAGTGAGATATGTCAGGGTGTTCCAGGTCCACATGTGTGTCTTTCGCCACTGCTAAGGTCACTGAATAAGACAACTAAAGCACGAGGTGGTTAGTGATCAACACATAATAAGGTCCTAATTCCCACAAAACTTTGACTGAATCGATCCTAAAAACTGACTCAGACTGACTCAAAAGATAAACAAAAGAAAGAAACGAGTTAGTAAACGATGAAGACCCTCCCCCAGACTTACTTCACAACGTCTCGGTGTGAAAATAAATCAGAGAGAAGGTGAAAACCAGAATATACAATTTTTTTTTTGGTTGAGATACTTACCTGGAGCGGGTGCTCCGAAAAATTCTGGGTGTTCTTTCGCCAGATTTTCACCTGGAGCGGTTGTTCTTGGCTCCTGGAGAATAATGTACTCCGTTTTTGCAACCCAGAATTTTTCGGAGTATCTCGGTTTTTTCTGTTTTTTCTTTTTGACCTGAAACTCAATAAACTAAAACAAAAATAAGTAACCAAAACCAAAACCAAGTTATATTTACACTTACCAATGGGTTGCCTCCCACCAAGCGCTTGGTTAAAGTCACTAGCTTGACTTGGTGACAGGGATCAGTCGGGTTGAGCATGAGGGCTTGTTCCAAAACAAGCTGCACAATCAGACATGTTCAGCTTCAAAACTCTTCCCAACAACCCTTTCACAGCAGCTTCTCCTTTCTCTTTCAGCTCATCCGTGAGAATAACTCTGACCTTGGAAAAAGGTTTAGAGGTACCCTTGCACTTTACCTCATATTCAATGGATTTCTCATCACACATGCAAGGAATCAAAGTCATGGTAGGATCTTTCCTGGACTTTTTCTTCTGGACTTTTACATTCACCTTAGCACTCCCACTGAGTGTATGGGTATCAGTGTGATGATCTCCATCCAGGACTTTCTTGATCTCACTGTTTTTACCCAGCTCCTTCCTTGGAACAACCTTCAGCTTTTCTCCATTGAACACTGAGATGCAAGAGGCATGTAGTTTCTGAAATCTGGTGGGAACAGCCTGTTAGAAGACATTTTGTTGATGTGGGAGAAGGAGACTCTCTTATTAGGCATATCAACGATTTCTCCCACTGTAGCCATAAATGTCCTTCCTAAGATCAAATGCATCTCATGATCCTCGTTCATCTCAACAACCTGAAATTCAGTATGGAGAACACAAGCCCCAACTTGGACAGGAAGGTTGCGAATGGTGCCATAAGGAACTGCTCTGGAAGAGTTTGCAAAAGTCAGAGTCACCTTAGAAGGCTCAACATCAGCAATTCCCAACTTGTCTACAATCGCCTTTGAGACAAGATTTACACAAGATCCAGAGTCACAAAGAGCTTCCTCAAATTCTACTCCAGCAATGGAACATGGAAAACCAAATTTTCCAGGGTCATCAACCTTAGGCAGGTGTCTAGGTGGAATCGGATAGGGAACCTTAGGAACATAGACTCGCACTGGTGGAATATCAGTAGATCTGTCGGGAGCGGGAGCAGTCGCAGGAGCAGTCGTGGGAGCAGTCACTCTAGAGCTAGCAGACTGCTCTGTTCTCTGTTCTGCGCCCAAAACAGTCTCAGCGAACAGTTGTTCCGCTTGTTTTTCCTCAGATTTCTCATGTCTCTGCTCGGTTGCATTACAGTGCTCAACCCTAGGATTCATCACACTCTTTCCACGAATGATCTCTTGCTGTCTTTTAACAGTTTCAGCAGTTTGAGCAAGCTGAACATCAATCTTCTTTATGTGGTTGCTCACAGTATCATATTTTGAATTCAGCTCGGTGAACATGCTGTCCATCCTGGTGTTGATGTCTGTGGTAACCTGATTCAGTGCCTTGACCTGAAGTTGCTGGCTCTGGAGCATCTGCTGCATCGTAATGTTCAGATTTTTCAGATCATCTGGCGGACTGTTCCCTGCAGTCGGAGCACTCGCGGCTGGAACAACTTGCTGATTGCTCTGCGGGATGGTGTTCTGATACCCAGATCCCTGTGCCTGGTTGTTCTGCAGTAGCTGATCGACCTTAGCTGTTAGCTCATCAATTTTCTGGGTGTGTACACTGTTCCCTTTCTTGGATCGGTTGCTCTCCTGATTCTCATTGGCTGAGCTAGCTGCCATGTTCTCAATCAGCTTGAGCGCTCCATCAGTGGTCTGAGTCATGAAATCTCCATTGCTCTAAGAGTTTAGAGCACCTTGGTATTTCCAGTCCACCCCATCATAGAAAATTCCCAGGAGGTAATCATCATCAAATCCATGGTGAGGGCATTCTCTCTGGTAGTCATTGAAGCGCTCCCATGCGTCACAAAAAGGCTCATCATGGAGCTGTCTGAATGAAGTGATCTTGTTCCTCAATGCAGCTGTTCTCGCCTTAGAGTAGAAATGGTTGAGGAACGCTGATCGGACCTGTTCCCATGAAGTGAGAGAGCCGGTAGGGAGGGAGTTCAACCACCGTGCAGCTTTTCCATCAAGAGAGAATGGGAATAACATGCACTTGATGTAGTCTGGTGGCACACCATTCGCACGAGTAAAACTGCAGACTTTTTCGAAATTCTCAATATGCTCCATTGGAATTTCTGCAGAGAGACCAGAGAACACTTTTCTCAGCACCAGATCAATCAGAGCAGCCTTGATCTCGAAGTCCTGCCTGGTACAGAGTGGAGGAACAATGGCAGAGCGCGTAGTAGGAATGTTCCGCGGAAGGTTTCTCTCCCCGATTGGAACAGTCTGTGCTGCTTGTTCCTGCCGCGCGAGAGCAGCCTGTTGAGCAGATTGTTCTGCAGCTGCTTGCTGAGCTTGGATGGTCTGCTGCATCTGAAGCATCTGCTGTTGCATCAGTTGCATTGCTACAGCGAGATCATCCTAATGACCGTGATCACCCATGGTGGTGTTGGTTGGCCTTGATTTTTGTCTGTTCTGATTTTCTAAACCTTGCGATCTCCTGCAACAAAGAGAAAAGAGCAAGTTAGAGGTCTTAGACTAAATAAATAACCGAAAAATAAAGGAAAAAAGATGGTCCCCGGCAACGGCGCCAAATTGATATTCGTGTTCACGCACACCAATTAACCTAATGTGCACACTACCACAATCGAATGGTATGTCGATGTAGCACTTTAGGATCAAATCCACAGAGACCAACGATTACACTTTATTTTTATGGGACCAATATCAAGCTAAAACAATATAGGGGTTTTGTTTGATTTCGTAACGTGCAAAATAAATAAGCAATAGCAAATGTAAATTCAGATTAAAAAGAAGCCAGCCTAGGGTTACTTCATCGGGTGCTAATACTTGTGAGCCAAACAATTATTCAAGCATAGTTAAGCGTAAGTCTAGAACTCGGATCACTCAAGTAGAACAGCCCACTGTCGTGGTACTGCTCCCTATGCTGATCGATCTCACCGTCTAACTGTCGTTGAGGTGAGAAGCGATCGCAAGCAATAGAGATCAGGTCCGATAGGTTCACAAAACACCCTAATATCTACTTTCACTGATTAGGGATGCAATGCTCATTCAAAACAGGTCGAGCAACCTATTACACGGTTAATGAACAGGTTAAACCTATGATCTAACATTAAGCGGCCAGTTTAATGCAAGCAATAAGAACAGTTATGAATGAAGACAATCAAATGATTCACTTATCTATGTTTAGCTCACAAAATTAACACCCTAGAACCCTAGACAAGCTAGCCGACTACTCAGCCATGAACAGAGAAAACACAGAGTTCATAGATGAATAATACTGCATAAATATAACAGAAACAAAGAGAGGGTTCAGGATAATCTTCTCTATGGAGAGAGAGATGGAGCCTTCTCCCTTTACAATAAGCAAATCCAATAATCTAAGTGTCTCCAATGGTTTCTTGTGTCTAGAATAGCGTAGAACGATGTAGAAAAATAGAAAAATAAGATATATCAAAGCCACAGGCGGCTGGGAGAGAAAAAGAGGATAATTAGGGCAAATCCCGAGATGTTGTATTTTCCTTATTCGTTGGGAACAACCGCGGGATTACTCCGTCTGCTTGTTCGGCTTGATCGAGAACAGTCATCAGACTGCTCTACGTGAAAATCACCAAACTGCACTGATTTCTACCTCTTTTGCTCCAACAGGTCCATCTCCCATCTAGTGCAACTCCAAACCTGTAATGACTCGAAAAGAAATAGAAAGACTCGATAAAGAATTGAAAACCAATTAGAAAACATATATACAATGATGTATAAAACATCATATATGAAGAATAACCAGGAAGTTGAATAAATCTCCTAGGAGTTGTGAGTAAGAAGATATCCCACTTTCTATCGAGATGATTCCAGATTAGCCTGTTCGAACATATGCCATTATCTTCATGATTCTTATCAAACCAGGATGAACCACGATCTAAGAAGCTTTATTTGGAACCACTATTCAGTGGAGAATAACCAGGAAGTTAAATAAATCTCATAGGAGTTGTGAGGAAGAAGATATCCCACTTTCTATCCAGATGATTCCAGATTAACCTGTTCGGACATATGGCAATAGCTTCATGATTCTTATCAAACCAGGAGGAACCACGATCTAAGAAGCTTTATTTGGAACCACTAATCAGTGGAGATAACCAGGAAGTTGAGTAAATCTCATAGGAGTTGTGAGTAAGAAGATATCCCACTTTCTATCCAGATGATTCCAGATTAGCCTGTTCAGACATATGGCAATATCTTCATGATTCTTATCAAACTAGGATGAACCAGGATCTAAGAAGCTTTATTTGGAACCACTAATCAGTGGAGAATAACCATGAATTTGAATAAATCTCATAAGTGTTGTGAGCAAGAAGATATCCCACCTTCTATCCAGATAATTCCAGATTAGCATGTTCGGACATATGCCATTATCTTCATGATTCTTATCAAACCCGGATGAACCACGATCTAAGAAGCTTTATTTGGAACCACTAATCAGTGGAGAATAACCAGGAAGTTGAATAAATCTCATAGGAGTTGTGAGTAAGAAGATATCCCACTTTCTATCCAGATGATTACAGATTAGCCTGTTCGGACATATGGCAATAGCTTCATGATTCTTATCAAACCAGGATGAACCATGATGAACCATGATCTAAGAAGCTTTATTTGGAACCACTAATCAGTGGAGAATAACCAGGAAGTTGAATAAATCTCATAAGTGTTGTGAGCAAGAAGATATCCCACCTTCTATCCAGATGATTCCAGATTAGCCTGTTTAGACATATGGCAATATCTTCATGATTCGTATCAAACCAAGATGAACCACGATCTAATAAGATTTATTTGGAACCACTAATCAGTGGAGAATAACCAGGAATTTGAATAAATCTCATAAGTGTTGTGAGCAAGAAGATATCCCACCTTCTATCAAGATGATTTCAGATTAGCCTGTTCGGACATATGTCATTATCTTCATGATTCTTATCAAACCAGGATGAACCACGATCTAATTAGATTTATTTGGAACCACTAATCAGTGGAGAATAACCAGGAATTTGAATAAATCTCATAAGTGTTGTGAGCAAGAAGATATCCCACCTTCTATCCAGATGATTCCAGATTACCCTGCTCGGACATATGCCATTATCTTCGTGATTCTTATCAAACCAGGATGAACCACGATATAAGAAGCTTTATTTGGAAACACTAATCAGTGGAGAATAACCAGGAAGTTGAATAAATCTCATAGGAGTTTGAGTAAGAAAATATCTCACTTTCTATCCAGATGATTCCATATTAGCATGTTCGGACATATGCCATTATCTTCATGATACTTATCAAACCAGGATGAACCACGATCTAAGAAGTTTATTTGGAACCACTATTCAGTTGAGAATAACCAGGAAGTTTAATAAATCTCATAGGAGTTGTGAGTAAGAAGATATCCCACATTCTATCCAGATGATTCCAGATTAGCCTGTTCGGACATATGGCAATAGCTTCATGATTCTTATCAAACCAGGATGAACCACGATCTAAGAAGCTTTATTTGGAACCATTAATCAGTGGAGAATAACCAGGAAGTTGAATAAATCTCATAAGTGTTGTGAGCAAGAAGATATCCCAACTTCCATCCAGATGATTCCAGATTAGCCTGTTCGGACATATGGCAATATCTTCATGATTCTTATCAAACCAGGATGAACCAATATATATGATGCTTGATTGGGAACCACTAATCAGTGGAGAATAACCAGGAAGTTGAATAAATCTCATAGGAGTTGTGAGTAAGAAGATATCCCACTTTCTATCCAGATGATTCCAGATTAGCCTGTTCGAACATATGCCATTATCTTCATGATTCTTATCAAACCAGGATGAATCACGATCTAAGAAGCTTTATTAGGAACCACTATTCAGTGGAGAATAACCAGGAAGTTAAATAAATCTCATAGGAGTTGTGAGGAAGAAGATATCCCACTTTCTATCCAGATGATTCCAGATTAGCCTATTCGGACATATGGCAATAGCCTCATGATCTTATCAAACCAGGATGAACCACGATCTAAGAAGCTTTATTTGGAACCATTATTAAGTGGAGAATAACAAGGAAGTTGAGTAAATCTCATAAGTGTTGTGAGCAAGAAGATATCCCACCTTCCATCCAGATGATTCCAGATTAGCCTGTTCGGACATATGACAAAATCTTCATGATTCTTATCAAACCAGGATGAACCACGATGTAAGAAGCTTGATTGGGAACCACTAATCAGTGGAGAATAACCAGGAAGTTGAATAAATCTCATAGGAGTTGTGAGTAAGAAGATATCCCACTTTCTATCCAGATGATTCCGGATTAGCCTGTTTGAACATATGGCAATATCTTCATGATTCTTATCAAACCAGGATGAACCACGATCTAAGAAGCTTTATTTAAAACCAATAATCAGTGGAGAATAACCAGGAAGTTGAATAAATCTCATAAGTGTTGTGAGCAAGAAGATATCCCACCTTCTATCCAGATGATTCCAATTAGCATGTTCGGACATATGCCACTATCGTCATGATTCTTATCAAACCAGGATAACCCATGATCTAAGAAGATTTATTTGGAACCACTAATCAATGTATAATAACCAGGAAGTTGAATAAATCTTATAGGAGTTGTGAGTAAGAAGATATCCCACTTTCTATCCAGATGATTCCAGATTAGCCTGTTCGGACATATGCCATTATCTTCATGATTCTTATCAACCCAGGATGAACCAATATGTAAGAAGCTTGATTGGGAACCACTAATCAGTGGAGAATAACCAGGAAGTTGAATAAATCTCATAGGAGTTGTGAGTAAGAAGATATCCCACTTTCTATCCAGGTGATTCCAGATTAGCCTATTCGGACATATAGCAATATCCTCATGATTCTTATCAAACCAGGATGAACCACGATCTAAGAAGCTTTATTTGGAACCACAAATCAGTGGAGAATAACCAGGAAGTTTAATAAATCTCATAGGAGTTGTGAGTAAGAAGATATCCCACTTTCTATCCAGATGATTCCAGATTAGCCTGTTCGGACATATGGCAATATCTTCATGATTCTTATCAAACCAGGATGAACCACGATCTAAGAAGCTTTATTTTGAACCACTAATCAGTGTAGAATAACCAGGAAGTTGAATAAATCTCATAAGTGTTGTGAGCAAGAAGATATCCCACCTTCTATCCAGATAATTCCAGATTAGCATGTTCGGACATATGCCATTATCTTCATGATTCTTATCAAACCCGGATGAACCACGATCTAAGAAGCTTTATTTGGAACCACTAATCAGTGGAGAATAACCAGGAAGTTGAATAAATCTCATAGGAGTTGTTAGTAAGAAGATATCCCACTTTCTATCCAGATGATTACAGATTAGCCTGTTCGGACATATGGCAATAGCTTCATGATTCTTATCAAACCAGGATGAACCATGATCTAAGAAGCTTTATTTGGAACCACTAATCAGTGGAGAATAACCAGGAAGTTGAATAAATCTCGTAAGTGTTGTGAGCAAGAAGATATCCCACCTTCTATCCAGATGATTCCAGATTAGCCTGTTTAGACATATGGCAATATCTTCATGATTCGTATCAAACCAGGATGAACCACGATCTAATTAGATTTATTTGGAACCACTAATCAGTGGAGAATAACCAGGAATTTGAATAAATCTCATAAGTGTTGTGAGCAAGAAGATATCCCAACTTCTATCAAGATGATTTCAGATTAGCCTGTTCGGACATATGCCATTATCTTCAGGATTCTTATCAAACCAGGATGAACCACAATCTAAGAAGCTTTATTTGGAACCACTAATCAGTGGAGAATAACCAGGAAGTTGAATAAATCTTATAGGAGTTGTGAGTAAGAAGATATCCCACTTTCTATCCAGATGATTCCAGATTAGCATGTTCGGACATATGCCATTATCTTCATGATTCTTATCAAACCAGGATGAACCAATATGTAAGAAGCTTTATTGGGAACCACTAATCAGTGGTGAATAACCAGGAAGTTGAATAAATCTCATAGGAGTTGTAAGTAAGAAGATATCCCACTTTCTATCCACGTGATTCCAGATTAGCCTGTTCGGACATATGGCAATATCCTCATAATTCTTATCAAACCAGGATAAACCACGATCTAAGAAGCTTTATTTGGAACCACTAATCAGTGGAGAATAACCAGAAAGTTGAATAAATCTCATAAGTGTTTTGAGCAAGAAGATATCGCACCTTCTATCCAGATGATTTTAGATTAGCCTGTTCGGACATATGCCATTATCTTCATGATTCTTATCAAACCAGGATGAACCAATATGTAAGAAGCTTGATTGGGAACCACTAATCAGTGGAGAATAACCAGGAAGTTGAACAAATCTCATAAGTGTTGTGAGGAAGAAGATATCCAACTTTCTAACCAGGTGATTCCAGATTAGCATGTTCGGACATATGGCAATATCTTCATGATTCTTATCAAACCAGGATCAACCACGATGTAAGAAGCTTGATTGGGAACAAATAATCAGTGGAGAATAACCAGAAAGTTGAATAAATCTCATAGAAGTTGTGAGTAAGAAGATATCCCACTTTCTATCAAGGTGTTCCAGATTAGCATGTTCGGACATATGCCATTATCTTCATGATTCTTATCAAACCAGGATGAACCAATATGTAAGAAGCTTGATTGGGAACCACTAATCAGTGGAGAATAACCAGGAAGTTGAATAAATCTCATAGGAGTTGTGAGTAAGAAGATATCCCACTTTCTATCCAGATGATTCCAGATTAGCCTGTTCGGACATATGCCATTATCTTCATGATTCTTATCAAACCAGGATGAACCAATATTTAAGAAGCTTGATTAGGAACCACTAATCAGTGGAGCATAATCAGGAAGTTGAATAAATCTCATAGGAGTTGTGAGTAAGAAGATATCCCACTTTCTATCCAGATGATTCCCGATTAGCCTGTTCGGACATATGCCATTATCTTCATGATTCTTATCAAACCAGGATGAACCAATATGTAAGAAGCTTGATTGGGAACCACTAATCAGTGGAGAATAACCAGGAAGTTGAATAAATCTCATAGGAGTTGTGAGTAAGAAGATATCCCACTTTCTATCCAGGTGATTCCAGATTAGCCTGTTCGAACTTATGGCAATATCCTCATGATTCTTATCAAACCAGGATGAACCACGATCTAAGAAGCTTTATTTGGAACCCCTAATCAGTGGAGAATAACCAGGAAGTTGAATAAATCTCATAAGTGTTTTGAGCAAGAAGATGTCGCACCTTCTATCCAGATGACTTTATATTAGCCTGTTCGGACATATGCCATTATCTTCATGATTCTTATCAAACCAGGATGAACGAATATATAAGAAGCTTGATTGGGAACCACTAATCAGTGGAGAATAACCAGGAAGTTGAAAAAATCTCATAAGTGTTGTGAGTAAGAAGATATCCAACTTTCTATCCAGGTGATTCCAGATTAGCATGTTCGGACATATGGCAATATCTTCATGATTCTTATCAAACCAGGATCAACCACGATGTAAGAAGCTTGATTCAGAACAACTAATCAGTGGAGAATAACCAGGAAGTTGAATAAATCTCATAGGAGTTGTGAGTAAGAAGATATCCCACTTTCTATCAAGGTGATTCCAGATTAGCTTGTTCGGACATATGCCATTATCTTCATGATTCTTATCAAACCAGGATGAACCAATATGTAAGAAGCTTGATTGGGAACCACTAATCAGTGGAGAATAACCAGGAAGTTGAATAAATCTCATAGGAGTTGTGAGTAAGAAGATATCCCACTTTCTATCCAGATGATTCCAGATTAGCCTGTTCAGACATATGGCAATAGCTTCATGATTCTTATCAAACCAGGATGAACCACGATCTAAGAAGCTTTATTTGGAACCACTAATCACTGGAGAATAACAAGTAAGTTGAATAAATCTCATAAGTGTTGTGAGCAAGAAGATATCCCACCTTCTGTCCAGATGATTCCAGATTAGCCTGTTCGGACATATGCTATTATCTTCGTGATTCTTATCAAACCAGGATGAACGACAATAAAAGAAGCTTTATTTGGAACCACTATTCAGTGGAGAAAACCTGGAAGTTAAATAAATCTCATAGGAGTTGTGAGTAAGAAGATATCCCACTTTCTATCCAGATGATTCCAGATTAGCCTGTTCGGACCTATGGCAATAGCTTCATGATTCTTATCAAACCAGGATGAACCACGATCTAAGAAGCTTTATTTGGAACCACTAATCAGTGGAGAGAATAACCAGGAAGTTGAATAAATCTGATAAGTGTTGTGAGCAAGAAGATATCCCACCTTCTATCCAGATGATTCCAGATTAACCTGTTCGGACATATTCCATTATCTTCATGATTATTATCAAACCATGATGAACCACGATATAAGAAGCTTTATTTGGAACCACTAATCAGTGGAGAATAACCAGGAAGTTTATTAAATCTCATAGGAGTTGTCAATAAGAAGATATCCCACTTTCTATCCAGATGATTCCAGATTAGCCTGTTCGGGCATATGGCAATATCTTCATGATTATTATCAAACCAGGATGAACCACGATCTAAGAAACTTTATTTGTAACCACTAATCAGTGGAGAATAACCAGGAAGTTGAATAAATCTCATAAGTGTTGTGAGCAAGAAGATATCCCACCTTCTATCCAGATGATTCCAGATTAGCCTTTTCGGACATATGCCATTATCTTCATGATTCTTATCAAACCAGGATGAACTACGATCTAAGAAGCTTTATTTGGAACCACTAATCAGTGGAGAATAACCAGGAAGTAAAATAAATCTCATAGGAGTTGTGAGTAAGAAGATATCCCAATTTCTATCCAGATGATTCCAGATTAGCCTGTTCGGACATATGGCAATATCTTCATGATTATTATCAAACCAGGATGAACCACGATCTAAGAAACTTTATTTGTAACCACTAATCAGTGGAGAATAACCAGGAAGTTGAATAAATATCATAAGTGTTGTGAGCAAGAAGATATCCCACCTTCTATCCAGATGATTCCAGATTAGCCTAGCCTGTTCGGACATATGTCATTATCTTCATGATTCTTATCAAACCAGGATGAACCACAATCTAAGAAGCTTTATTTAGAACCACTATTCAGTGGAGAATAACCAGGAAGTTAAATAAATCTCATAGGAGTTGTGAGTAAGAAGATATCCCACTTTCTATCCAGATGATTCCAGATTAGCCTGTTCGGACCTATGGCAATAGCTTGATGATTCTTATCAAACCAGGATGAACCACTATCTAAGAAGCTTTATTTGGAACCACTAATCAGTGGAGAGAATAACCAGGAAGTTGAATAAATCTCATAAGTGTTGTGAGCAAGAAGATATCCCACCTTCTATCCAGATGATTCCAGATTAGCATGTTCGGACATATGCCATTATCTTCATGATTCTTATCAAACCAGGATGAACCACGATCTAAGAAGATTTATTTGGAACCACCAATCAGTGGAGAATAACCAGGAAGTTGAATAAATCTCATAGGAGTTGTGAGTAAGAAGATATCCCACTTTCTATCCAGATGATTCCAGATTAGCATGTTCGGACATATGGCAATATCTTCGTGATTATTATCAAACCATGATGAACCACGATCTAAGAAACTTTATTTGAAACCACTAATCAGTGGAGAATAACCAGGAAGTTGAATAAATCTCATAAGTGTTGTGAGCAAGAAGATATCCAACTTCTATCCAGATGATTCCAGATTAGCCTTTTCGGACATATGCCATTATCTTCATGATTCTTATCAAACCAGGATGAACTACGATCTAAGAAGCTTTATTTGGAACCACCAATCAGTGGAGAATAACCAGGAAGTTTAATAAATCTCATAGGAGTTGTGAGTAAGAAGATATCCCACTTTCTATCCAGATGATTCCAGATTAGCCTGTTCGGACATATGGCAATATCTTCATGATTATTATCAAACCAGGATGAACCACGATCTAAGAAACTTTATTTGTAACCACTAATCAGTGGAGAATAACCAGGAAGTTGAATAAATATCATAAGTGTTGTGAGCAAGAAGATATCCCACCTTCTATCCAGATGATTCCAGATTAGCCTGTTCGGACATATGTCATTATCTTCATGATTCTTATCAAACCAGGATGAACCACTATCTAAGAAGCTTTATTTGGAACCACTAATCAGTGGAGAGAATAACCAGGAAGTTGAATAAATCTCATAAGTGTTGTGAGCAAGAAGATATCCCACCTTCTATCCAGATGATTCCAGATTAGCATGTTCGGACATATTCCATTATCTTCATGATTCTTATCAAACCAGGATGAACCACGATCTAAGAAGCTTTATTTGGAACCACTAATCAGTGGAGAATAACCAGGAAGTTGAATAAATCTCATAGGAGTTGTGAGTAAGAAGATATCCCACTTTCTATCCAGATGATTCCAGATTAGCCTGTTCGGACATATGGCAATATCTTCGTGATTATTATCAAACCATGTTGAACCACGATCTAAGAAACTTTATTTGGAACCACTAATCAGTGGAGAATAACCAGGAAGTTGAATAAATCTCATAAGTGTTTTGAGGAAGAAGATGTCCCACCTTCTATCCAGATGATTCCAGATTAGCCTGTTCGGACATATGCCATTATCTTCATGATTCTTATCAAATCAGGATGAACCAATATGTAAGAAGCTTGATTGAGAACCATTACTCAGTGGTGAATAAACAGGAAGTTGAATAAATCTCATAAGTGTTGTGAGCAAGAAGATATCCCACCTTCTATCTAAATGATTCCAGATTAGCTTGTTCGGACATATGGCAATATCCTCATGATTCTTAACAAACCAGGATAAACCACGATCTAAGAAGCTTTATTTGGAACCACTAATCAGTGGAGAATAACCAGGAAGTTGAATAAATCTCATAGGAGTTGTGAGTAAGAAGATATCCCACTTTCTATCAAGGTGATTCCAGATTAGCATGTTCGGACATATGCCATTATCTTCATGATTCTTATCAAACCAGGATGAACCAATATGTAAGAAGCTTGATTGGGAACCACTAATTAGTGGAGAATAACCAGGAAGTTGAATAAATCTCATAGGAGTTGTGAGTAAGAAGATATCCCACTTTCTATCAAAGTGATTCCAGATTAGTCTGTTCGGACATATGCCATTATCTTCATGATTCTTATCAAACCAGGATGAACCAATATGTAAGAAACTTGATTGGGAACCACTAATCAGTGGAGAATAACCAGGAAGTTGAATAAATCTCATAGGAGTTGTGAGTAAGAAGATATCCCACTTTCTATCCAGATGATTCCAGATTAGCATGTTCGGACATATGGCAATAGCTTCATGATTCTTATCAAACCAGGATGAACCACGATCTAAGAAGCTTTATTTGGAACCACTAATCACTGAAGAATAACAAGGAAGTGGAATAAATCTCATAAGTGTTGTGAGCAAGAAGATAGCCCACCTTCTGTCCAGATGATTCCAGATTAGCCTGTTCGGACATATGCTATTATCTTCATGATTCTTATCAAACCAGGATGAACCACAATCTAAGAAGCTTTATTTCGAATCACTATTCAGTGGAGAATAACCTGGAAGTTAAATAAATCTCATAGGAGTTGTGAGTAAGAAGATATCCCACTTTCTATCCAGATGATTCCAGATTAGCATGTTCGGACCTATGGCAATAGCTTCATGATTCTTATCAAACCAGGATGAACCACGATCTAAGAAACTTTATTTGGAACCACTAATCAGTGGGGAGAATAACCAGGAAGTTGAATAAATCTCATAAGTGTTGTGAGCAAGAAGATATCCCACCTTCTATCCAGATGATTCCAAATTAGCCTGTTCGGACATATGCCATTATCTTCATGATTATTATCAAACCAGGATGAACCAAGATCTAAGAAGCTTTATTTGGAACCACTAATCAGTGGAGAATAACCAGGAAGTTGAATAAATCTCATAGGAGTTGTGAGTAAGAAGATATCCCACTTTCTATCAAGGTGATTCCAGATTAGCCTGTTCGGACATATGCCATTATCTTCATGATTCTTATCAAACCAGGATGAACCAATATGTAAGAAACTTGATTGGGAACCACTAATCAGTGGAGAATAACCAGGAAGTTGAATAAATCTCATAGGAGTTGTGAGTAAGAAGATATCCCACTTTCTATCCAGATGATTCCAGATTAGCATGTTCGGACATATGGCAATAGCTTCATGATTCTTATCAAACCAGGATGAACCACGATCTAAGAAGCTTTATTTGGAACCACTAATCACTGAAGAATAACAAGGAAGTGGAATAAATCTCATAAGTGTTGTGAGCAAGAAGATATACCACCTTCTGTCCAGATGATTCCAGATTAGCATGTTCGGACATATGCTATTATCTTCATGATTCTTATCAAACCAGGATGAACCACAATCTAAGAAGCTTTATTTGGAATCACTATTCAGTGGAGAATAACCTGGAATGTAAATAAATCTCATAGGAGTTGTGAGTAAGAAGATATCCCACTTTCTATCCAGATGATTCCAGATTAGCCTGTTCGGACCTATGGCAATAGCTTCATGATTCTTATCAAACCAGGATGAACCACGATCTAAGAAGCTTTATTTGGAACCACTAATCAGTGGAGAGAATAACCAGGAAGTTGAATAAATCTCATAAGTGTTGTGAGCAAGAAGATATCCCACCTTCTATCCATATGATTCCAAATTAGCCTGTTCGGACATATGCCATTATCTTCATGATTATTATCAAACCAGGATGAACCAAGATCTAAGAAGCTTTATTTGGAACCACTAATCAGTGGAGAATAACCAGGAAGTTGAATAAATCTCATAGGAGTTGTGAATAAGAAGATATCCCACTTTCTATCCAGATGATTGCAGATTTGCCTGTTTGGACATATGGCAATATCTTCATGATTATTATCAAACCAGAATGAACCACGATCTAAGAAAATTTATTTGTAACCACTAATCAGTGGAGAATAACCAGGAAGTTGAATAAATCTCATAACTGTTGTGAGCAAGAAGATATCCCACCTTCTATCCAGATGATTGCAGATTAGCCTGTTCGGATATATGCCATTATCTTCATGATTCTTATCAAACCAGGATGAACCACGATCTAAGAAGCTTTATTTGGAACCACTAATCAGTGGAGAATAACCAGGAAGTTAAATAAATCTCATAGGAGTTGTGAGTAAGAAGATATCCCAATTTCTGTCCAGATGATTCCAGATTAGCCTGTTTGGACATATGGCAATATCTTCATGATTATTATCAAACCAGGATGAACCATGATCTAAGAAACTTTATTTGTAACCACTAATCAGTGGAGAATAACCAGGAAGTTGAATAAATCTCATAAGTGTTGTGAGCAAGAAGATATTCCACCTTCTATCCAGATGATTCCAGATTAGCATGTCAGACATATGCCATTTTCTTCATGATTCTTATCAAACCAGGATGAACCAATATGTAAGAAGCTTTATTGGGAACCGCTAATCAGTGGAGAATAACCAGGAAGTTGAACAAATCTCATAAGTGTTGTGAGTAAGAAGATATCCAACTTTCTATCCAGGTGATTCCAGATTAGCATGTTCGGACATATGGCAATATCTTCATGATTCTTATCAAACCAGGATCAACCACGATGTAAGAAGCTTGATTGGGAACAACTAATCAGTGGAGAATAACCAGGAAGTTGAATAAATCTCATAGGAGTTGTGAGTAAGAAGATATCCCACTTTCTATCAAGGTGATTCCAGATTAGCCTGTTCGGACATATGCCATTATCTTCATGATTCTTATCAAACCAGGATGAACCACGATCTAAGAAGCTTTATTTGGAACCACTAATCAGTGGAGAATAAACAGGAAGTTAAATAAATCTCATAGGAGTTGTGAGTAAAAAGATATCCCAATTTCTATCCAGATGATTCCAGATTAGCATGTTCGGACATATGGCAATATCATCATGATTATTATCAAACCAGGATGAACCACGATCTAAGAAACCTTATTTGTAACCACTAATTAGTGGAGAATAACCAGGAAGTTGAATAAATCTCATAAGTGTTGTGAGCAAGAAGATATCCCACCTTCTCTCCAGATGATTCCAGATTAGCCTGTTCGGACATATGCCATTATCTTCATGATTCTTATCAAACCAGGATGAACCAATATGTAAGAAGCTTGATTGGGAACCGCTAATCAGTGGAGAATAACCAGGAAGTTGAATAAATCTCATAAGTGTTGTGAGTAAGAAGATATCCAACTTTCTATCCAGGTGATTCCAGATTAGCATGTTCGGACATATGGCAATATCTTCATGATTCTTATCAAACCAGGATCAACCACGATGTAAGAAGCTTGATTGGGAACAACTAATCAGTGGAGAATAACCAGGAAGTTGAATAAATCTCATAGGAGTTGTGAGTAAGAAGATATCCCACTTTCTATCCAGGTGATTCCAGATTAGCATGTTCGGACATATGCCATTATCTTCATGATTCTTATCAAACCAGGATGAACCAATATGTAAGAAGCTTGATTGGGAACCACTAATCAGTGGAGAATAACCAGGAAGTTGAATAAATCTCATAGGAGTTGTGAGTAAGAAGATATCCCACTTTCTATCAAGGTGATTTCAGATTAGCCTGTTCGGACATATGCCAATATCTTCATGATTATTATCAAACCAGGATGAACCAATATGTAAGAAGCTTGATTGGGAACCACTAATCAGTGGAGAATAACCAGGAAGTTGAATAAATCTCATAGGAGTTGCGAGTAAGAAGATATCCCACTTTCTATCCAGATGATTCCAGATTAGCATGTTCGGACATATGGCAATAGCTTCATGATTCTTATCAAACCAGGATGAACCATGATCTAAGAAGCTTTATTTGGAACCACTAATCACTGGAGAATAACAAGGAAGTTGAATAAATCTCATAAGTGTTGTGAGCAAGAAGATATCCCACCTTCTATTCAGATGATTCCAAATTAGCCTGTTCGGACATATGCCATTATCTTCATGATTATTATCAAACCAGGATGAACCACGATCTAAGAAGCTTTATTTGGAACCGCTAATCAGTGGAGAATAACCAGGAAGTTGAAAAAATCTCATAGGAGTTGTGAATAAGAAGATATCCCACTTTCTATCCAGATGATTCCAGATTAGCCTGTTCGGACATATTGCAATATCTTCATGATTATTATCAAACCAGGATGAACCATGATCTAAGAAACTTTATTTGTAACCACTAATCAGTGGAGAATAACCAGGAAGTTGAATAAATCTCATAAGTGTTGTGAGCAAGAAGATATACCACCTTCTATCCAGATGATTCCAGATTAACCAGTTCGGACATATGCCATTATCTTCATGATTCTTATCAAACCAAGATGAACTACGATCTAAGAAGCTTTATTTGGAACCACTAATCAGTGGAGAATAACCAGGAAGTTAAATAAATCTCATAGGAGTTGTGAGTAAGAAGATATCCCAATTTCTATCCAGATGATTCCAGATTAGCCTGTTCGGACATATGGCAATATCTTCATGATTATTATCAAACCAGGATGAACCACGATCTAAGAAACTTTATTTGTAACCACTAATCAGTGATGAATAACCAGGAAGTTGAATAAATCTCATAAGTGTTGTGAGCAAGAAGATATTCCACCTTCTATCCAGATGATTCCAGATTAGCCTGTTCGGACATATGCCATTATCTTCATGATTCTTATCAAACCAGGATGAACTACGATCTAAGAAGCTTTATTTGGAACCACTAATCAGTGGAGAATAACCAGGAAGTTGAATAAATCTCATAGGAGTTGTGAGGAAGAAGATATCCAACTTTCTATCCAGGTGATTCCAGATTAGCATGTTCGGACATATGGCAATATCTTCATGATTCTTATCAAACCAGGATCAACCACGAAGTAAGAAGCTTGATTGGGAACAACTAATCAGTGGAGAATAACCAGGAAATTGAATAAATCTCATAGGAGTTGTAAGTAAGAAGATATCCCACTTTCTATCCAGATGATTCCAGATTAGCATTTTCGGACATATGCCATTATCTTCATGATTCTTATCAAATCAGGATGAACCAATGTGCACTAGTAAAATTCTATCGCATAGCCACTACAATACCATGGCTATAAAGCAATAATTCGTGGCTATTGAAAAAAGAGCCACGTTTTCAGGTTAAAATTTTACAGTGGCTATAGCCTCGTGGCTGGAAAAAGATCGTGACTAAACGTGGCTAATAGCCACAGTTTTACCACGCTATGTCAGTGGCTTATATAGCCAGGATAAGAACATTGTTAACGTGGCTACACCAAAAAAAAAACAAAAAAAAATAAACAGAAATAAAAACAAACAAATATTTTTTATTAATTAATACTAAAACATAAAATACACATTATTATTTATACTATACATAAATACGTATATACATAGAAATACACCACCGCCACACCACCAACTGCCACCGCCGCACCACCAACTGTCACCGCCGCACCACCACCTGCCACCGCCGCACCACCATCTGCCACCGCCGCACCACCAACTGTCACCGCCGCACCACCCCCTGCCACCGCCGCACCACCATCTGCCACCGCCGCACTACGCTTCACCTGAGGCGTCGCACCGTCACACCATTTGTTTCTCCCGTTCCATCATCTTCCCAAACACCACTTCTCCTTCCCTTCATAGTCAGATTCACCATGGCCAAAGAACAAATGAAACATTAAGAAAGAACTCAGATTTTTGGCATCTAAGAACACAAAGAGAGTCAAGAACAAAGATGAATACTTTATCCATCACAATTTACACAGATACAAATTAGGGCATATAAAAATATGTTTAGATCGAAATAAACGAGGAGAGAGAATTTGGTACCTCTTGAGTAACTCGCGGAAGGAGTAGGGAGAAGGGAAGGGTCGGGTCTTTTCCACCGTCTGCTCGTTCTCAGATCTATTAAAAAAACACATATCAACTATAAATAGGAAGAAGAGGAGGAAGACGAAGGTCACGAAGCCAAAGAGGAGGAAGACGAACAGATGTCGACCCGTGGTGATGGTGAGGAGGTGAAACCGGTGAGTAGATGGAGAAATGAGTTGAAAGAAGATAGATTGGAAGAAGAACATTGGAAGAAGAACAATCCAACGAAGGAGAGAGGGAAAAAGAACAAGAAAAGAAGAAAGAAACAAAAAGAGATTTAATCTGGACCCTTCATAATTTTAATCTAATGGTTAATATTGTCAATCCACGCAGCTCATTTTCATTGGTTAAGAACAGAGAGGTTTGGAGAAAATAAAAATACAGAAATAAAAAAAATCTGTGTGTTTATTTATGTTGTTTAGCTATTATTAATGTCTATATTTTTTTGAAAAAACAGTTTATACTTTTTAAAACAGTGTATGATTCTTCATATACTTTGATCATTTATTTTATAAGAAAATGGTTAGATTTAAATGTAAGAGTTTATGGTTTTGTATGTAAGTTTAAGTTTGGGGTTTAGGGTTTGAAGTATGATATAGGATTTGAGTTTATATGATATATGGTTTGAGATAAAAATTTGAAATGTTCTATATAGCTTGAAATGTTGTATATAGTGAGAAATATATTTATCTTATAGGAATTGATTTTATTTCAAATATAAGATTTCATGTTTTATGAAATAGATTAATTTTGAAGTATATATGTGGTTTATAGTTAAGATATGTAATTAAGTATATGATTTGATTTTTTTTTAAATATTGAGTTTATAGTTTTATATTTAAGATTTGGAATTCATATAAGTTTGAAAATATTAAGTTTGTAGAGTGATTGTTATAATATATGTTTGTAAGTTTATGGTTTAGTGTGTTTAAAGTAAGTTTATATATATATGTGGTATGAGGTTAGTTTTTTAAAATCTGAAAGTTGTAAATAAGTGTTGGATATTAGATAAATTTAAACTAGGTAAATATTAATTAGATATATTGTTTTATAGATATATTTAAGTTTAGGGTATATATTTGGGGTTTAGGGTATAAAACGACATAGCCATGGAAAAATAGTGGCTATACAGTGGCTAACGCTCTTGCCACATAAATAAATGTGGCTAAATCGTGGCTATGATTTAACATATAAAAAATTATTTACCTTTGAAAATGCTTTAACCGGGAAAATGTGAAAAATGTAAGCGGGAATAAAAAATTCAGTGGCTATATATCTAGCCACTATAATATTTGGTGGCAATACAGTGGCTTTTTATCTAGCCACGATAAAATTCAGTGGCTATTATCGTGGCTAATTGACTTTACCGTGGCTAATTGAAAATCATACCTATTTCGTGGCGGAATCGTGGCTTTTTTAATTTAGCCACGTTTTTGGAGTGGCACTACCGAGGCTATGCGGAAGATTTCTACTAGTGGTGTAAGAAGCTTGATTGGGAACCACTAATCAGTGGTGAATAACGAGGAAGTTGAATAAATCTCATAGGAGTTGTAAGTAAGAAGATATCCCACTTTCTATCCAGGTGATTCCAGATTAGCCTGTTCGGACATATGGCAATATCCTCATGATTCTTAACAAACCAGGATAAACCACGATCTAAGAAGCTTTATTTGGAACCAGTAATCAGCGGAGAATAACCAAGAAGTTGAATAAATCTCATAGGAGTTGTGAGTAAGAAGATATCCCACTTTCTATCAAGGTGATTCCAGATTAGCATGTTCGGACATATGCCATTATCTTCATGATTCTTATCAAACCAGAATGAACCAATATGTAAGAAGCTTGATTGGGAACCACTAATCAGTGGAGAATAACCAGGAAGTTGAATAAATCTCATAGGAGTTGTGAGTAAGAAGATATCCCACTTTCTATCCAGATGATTCCAGATTAGCCTGTTCGGACATATGCCATTATCTTCATGATTCTTATCAAACCAGGATGAACCAATATATAAGAAGCTTGATTGGGAACCAATAATCAGTGGAGAATAACCAGGAAGTTGAATAAATCTCATAGGAGTTGTGAGTAAGAAGATATCCCACTTTCTATCCAGATGATTCCAGATTAGCCTGTTCAGACATATGTCATTATCTTCATGATTCTTATCAAACCAGGATGAACCAACATGTAAGAAGCTTGATTGGGAACCACTAATCAGTGGAGAATAAACAGGAAGTTGAACAAATCTCATAAGTTTTGTGAGTAAGAAGATATCCAACTTTCTATCCAGGTGATTCCATATTAGCATGTTCGGACATATGGCAATATCTTCATGATTCTTATCAAACCAGGATAACCCACGATGTAAGAAGCTTGATTGGGAACAACTAATCAGTTGATAATAACCAGGAAGTTGAATAAATCTCATAGGAGTTGTGAGTAAGAATATATCCCACTTTCTATCCAGATGATTCCAGATTAGCCTGTTCGGACATATGCCATTATCTTCATGATTCTTATCAAACCAGGATGAACCAATATGTAAGAAGCTTGATTGGGAACCACTAATCAGTGGAGAATAACCAGGAAGTTGAATAAATCTCATAGGAGTTGTGAGTAAGAAGATATCCCACTTTCTATCCAGGTGATTCCAGATTAGCCTGTTCGGACATATGGCAATATCCTCATGATTCTTATCAAACCAGGATGAACCATGATCTAAGAAGCTTTATTTGGAACCACTAATCAGTGGAGAATAACCAGGAAGTTGAATAAATCTCATAAGTGTTTTGAGCAAGAAGATATCGCACCTTCTATCCAGATGATTTCAGATTAGCATGTTCAGACATATGCCATTATCTTCATGATTCTTATCAAACCAGGATGAACCAATATGTAAGAAGCTTGATTGGAAACCACTAATCAGTGGAGAATAACCAGGAAGTTGAATAAATCTCATAGGAGTTGTGAGTAAGAAGATATCCCACTTTCTATCCAGGTGATTCCAGATTAGCCTGTTCGGACATATGGCAATATCCTCATGATTCTTATCAAACCAGGATGAACCACGATCTAAGAAGCTTTATTTGGAACCACTAATCAGTGGAGAATAACCAGGAAGTTGAATAAATCTCATAAGTGTTTTGAGCAAGAAGATATCGCACCTTCTATCCAGATGATTTCAGATTAGCCTGTTCAGACATATGCCATTATCTTCATGATTCTTATCAAACCAGGATGAACCAATATGTAAGAAGCTTGATTGGGAACCACTAATCAGTGGAGAATAACCAGGAAGTTGAACAAATCTCATAAGTATTGTGAGGAAGAAGATATCCAACTTTCTATCCAGGTGATTCCAGATTAGCATGTTCGGACATATGGCAATATCTTCATGATTCTTATCAAACCAGGATCAACCACAATGTAAGAAGCTTGATTGGGAACAACTAATCAGTGGAGAATAACCAGGAAGTTGCAAAGATCTCATAGGAGTTGTGAGTAAGAAGATATCCCACTTTCTATCAAGGTGATTCCAGATTAGCCTGTTCGGGCATATGCTATTATCTTCATGATTCTTATCAAACTAGGATGAACCAATATGTAAGAAGCTTAATTGGGAACCACTAATCAGTGGAGAATAAACAGGAAGTTGAATAAATCTCATAGGAGTTGTGAGTAAGAAGATATCCCACTTTCTATCCAGATGATTCCAGATTAGCCTGTTCGGACATATGGCAATAGCTTCATGATTCTTATCAAACCAAGATGAACCACGATCTAAGAAGCTTTATTTGAAACCACTAATCAGTGGAGAATAACCAGGAAGTTGAATAAATCTCATAAGTGTTGTGAGCAAGAAGATATCCCACCTTCTATCCTGATGATTCCATATTAGCTTGTTCGGACATATGGCAATATCTTCATGATTATTATCAAACCAGGATGAACCACGATCTAAGAAACTTTATTTGTAACCACTAATCAGTGATGAATAACCAGGAAGTTGAATAAATATCATTAAGTGTTGTGAGTAAGAAGATATCCCACTTTCTATCCAGATGATTCCAGATTAGCCTGTTCGGACATATGGCATTATCTTCATGATTCTTATCAAACCAGGATGAACCAATATGTAAGAAGCTTGATTGGGAACCACTAATCAGTGGAGAATAACCAGGAAGTTGAATAAATCTCATAGGAGTTGTGAGTAAGAAGATATCTCACTTTCTATCCAGATGATTCCAGATTAGCCTGTTCGGACATATGCCATTATCTTCATGATTCTTATCAAACTAGGATGAACCACAATCTAAGAAGCTTTATTTGGAACCACTATTCAGTGGAGAATAACCAGGAAGTTAAATAAATCTCATAGGAGTTGTGAGTAAGAAGATATCCCAATTTCTATCCAGATGATTCCAGATTAGCCTGTTCGGACATATGTCAATATCTTCATGATTATTATCAAACCAGGATGAACCACGATCTAAGAAACTTTATTTGTAACCACTAATCAGTGATGAATAACCAGGAAGTTGAATAAATCTCATAAGTGTTGTGAGTAAGAAGATATCCCACTTTCTATCCAGATGATTCCAGATTAGCCTGTTCGGACATATGGCATTATCTTCATGATTCTTATCAAACCAGGATGAACCAATATGTAAGAAGCTTGATTGGGAACCACTAATCAGTGGATAATAACCAGGAAGTTGAATAAATCTCATAGGAGTTGTGAGTAAGAAGATATCTCACTTTCTATCCAGATGATTCCAGATTAGCTTGTTCGGACATATGCCATTATCTTCATGATTCTTATCAAACTAGGATGAACCACAATCTAAGAAGCTTTATTTGGAACCACTATTCAGTGGAGAATAACCAGGAAGTTAAATAAATCTCATAGGAGTTGTGAGTAAGAAGATATCCCACTTTCTATCCAGATGATTCTAGATTAGCCTGTTCGGACCTATGGCAATAGCTTCATGATTCTTATCAAACCAGGATGAACCACGATCTAAGAAGCTTTATTTGGAACCACTGATTAGTGGAGAAAATAACCAGGAAGTCGAATAAATCTCATAAGTGTTGTGAGCAAGAAGATATCCCACCTTCTATCCAGATGATTCCAGATTAGCATGTTCGAACATATGCCATTATCTTCATGATTCTTATCAAACAAGGATGAACCACGATCTAAGAAGCTTTATTTGGAACCACTAATCAGTGGAGAATAACCAGGAAGTTGAATAAATCTCATAGGAGTTGTGAGTAAGAAGATATACCACTTTCTATCCAGATGGTTCAGATTAGCCTGTTCGGACATATGGCAATATCTTCATGATTATTATCAAACCAGGATGAACCACGATCTAAGAAACTTTATTTGGAACCACTAATTAGTGGAGAATAACCAGGAAGTTGAATAAATCTCATAAGTGTTGTGAGCAAGAAGATATCCCACCTTCTATCCAGATGATTCCAGATTAGCCTGTTCGGACATATGCCATTATCTTCATGATTCTTATCAAACCAGGATGAACTACGATCTAAGAAGCTTTATTTGGAACCATTAAGCAGTGGAGAATAACCAGGAAGTTGAATAAATCTCATAGGAGTTGTGAGTAAGAAGATATCCCACTTTCTATCCAGATGATTCCAGATTAGCCTGTTCGGACATATGGCAATATCTTCATGATTCTTATCAAACCAGAATGAACCAATATGTAAGAAGTTTGCTGGGAACCACTAATCAGTGGAGAATCACCAAGAAGTTAAATAAATCTCATAGGAGTTGTGAGTAAGAAGATATCCCACTTTCTATCCAGATGATTCCAGATTAGTCTGTTCGAACATATGCCATTATCTTCATGATTCTTATCAAACCAGGATGAACCACGATCTAAGAAGCTTTATTTGGAACCACTATTCAGTGGAGAATAACCAGGAAATTAAATAAATCTCATAGGAGTTGTGAGTAAGAAGATATCCCAATTTCTATCCAGATGATTCAAGATTAGCCTGTTCGGACATATGGCAATATCTTCATGATTCTTATCAAACCAGGATGAACCACGATCTAAGAAACTTTATTTGGAACCACTAATCAGTGGAGAATAACCAGGAAGTTGAATAAATCTCATAAGTGTTGTGAGCAAGAAGATATCCCACCTTCTATCCAGATGATTCCATATTAGCTTGTTCGGACATATGCCATTATCTTCATGATACTTATCAAACCAGGATGAACTACGATCTAAGAAGCTTTAGTTGGAACCACTAATCAGTGGAGAATAACCAGGAAGTTGAATAAATCTCATAGGAGTTGTGAGTAGGAAGATAACCCACTTTCTATCCAGATGATTCCAGATTAGCCTGTTCGAACATATGCCATTATCTTCATGATTTTTATCAAACCAGGATGAACCACGATCTAAGAAACTTTATTTGGAACCACTAATCAGTGGAGAATAACCAGCAAGTTGAATAAATCTCATAAGTGTTGTGAGCAAGAAGATATCCCACCTTCTATCCAGATGATTCCATATTAGCTTGTTCGGACATATGCCATTATCTTCATGATACTTATCAAACCAGGATGAACTACGATCTAAGAAGCTTTAGTTGGAACTACTAATCAGTGGAGAATAACCAGGAAGTTGAATAAATCTCATAGGAGTTGTGAGTAGGAAGATATCCCACTTTCTATCCAGATGATTCCAGATTAGCCTGTTCGAACATATGCCATTATCTTCATGATTTTTATCAAACCAGGATGAACCACGATCTAAGAAGCTTTATTTGGAACCACTAATCAGTGGAGAAATATAAGTAAGAAGATATCCCGCTTTCTATCCAGATGATTCCAGATTACCTTGTTCGGACATATGGCAATATCTTCATGACTCTTATCAAACTAGGATGAACCAAAATCTAAGAATCTTTATTTGGAACTATTAATCAGTGGAGAATAACCAGGAAATTGAAATAATCTCATAAGTGTTGTGAGTAAGAAGATATCCCACCTTCTATCCAGATGATTCCAGATTAGCCTGTTCGGACATATGCCATTATCTTCATGATTCTTATCAAACCAGGATGAACCAATATGTAAGAAGCTTGATTGTGAACCACTAATCAGTGGAGAATAACCAGGAGGTTAAATAAATCTCATAAGAGTTGTGAGTAAGAAGATATCCCATTTTCTATCCAAGTGATTCCAGATTAGCTTGTTCGGACATATGGCAATATCCTCATGATTCTTATCAAATCAGGATGAACCACGATCTAAGAAACTTTATTTGGAACCACTAATCAGTGGAGAATAACCAGAAAGTTGAATAAATCTCATAGGAGTTGTGAGTAAGAAGATATCCCACTTTCTATCCAGATGATTCCAGATTAGCATGTTCGGACATATGGCAATATCTTCATGATTCTTATCAAACCATGATGAACCACGATTTAAGAAGCTTTATTTGGAACCACTAATCAGTGGAGAATAACCAGGTAGTTGAATAAATCTCATAAGTGTTGTGAGCAAGAAGATATCCCACCTTCTATCCAGATGATTCCATATTAGCCTGTTCGGACATATGCCATTCTCTTCATGATTCTTATCAAACCAGGATGAACCACGATCTAAGAAGCTTTATTTGGAACCACTAATTAGTGGAGAATAACCAGGAAGTTGAACAAATCTCATAGGAGTTGTGAGTAAGAAGATATTGCACTTTCTATCCAGATGATTCCAGATTAGCCTGTTCAGACATATGGCAATATCTTCATGATTATTATCAAACCAGGATGAACCACGATCTAAGAAGCTTTATTTGGAACCCTTAATAAGTGGAGAATAACCAGGAAGTTGAATAAATATCATAAGTGTTGTGAGCAAGAAGATATCCCACCTTCTATCCAGATGATTCCAGATTAGCATGTTCGGACATATGCCATTATCTTCATGATTCTTATCAAACCAGGATGAACCACGATCTAATAAGCTTTATTTGGAACCATTAACCAGTGGAGAATAACCAGTATGTTGAATAAATCTCATAGGAGTTGTGAGTAAGAAGATATCCCACTTTCTATCCAGATGATTCCAGATTAGCCTGTTCGGACATATGGCAATATCTTCATGATTTTTATCAAACAAGGATGAACCACAATCTAAGAATCTTTATTTGGAACCACTAATCAGTGGAGAATAACCAGGAAGTTGAATAAATCTCATAAGTGTTGTGAGTAAGAAGATATCCCACCTTCTATCCAGATGATTCCAGATTAGCATGTTCGGACATATACCATTATCTTCATGATTCTTATCAAACCTGGATGAACCATTATGTAAGAAGCTTGATTGGGAACCACTAATCAGTGGAGAATAACCAGGAAGTTGAATAAATCTCATAGGAGTTGTGAGTAAGAAGATATCCCATTTTCTATCCAGGTGATTCCAGATTAGCCTATTCGGACATATGGCAATATCCTCATGATTCTTATCAAACCAGGATGAACCACAATCTAAGAAGCTTTATTTGGAACCACTAATCAGTGGAGAATAACCAGAAATTTGAATAAATCTCATAGGAGTTGTGAGTAAGAAGATATCCCACTTTCTATCCAGATGATTCCAGATTAGCCTGTTCGGACATATGGAAATATCTTCATGATTCTTATCAAACCAGGATGAACCACGATCTAAGAAGCTTTATTTGGAACCACTAATCAGTGGAGAATAACCAGGAAGTAGAATAAATCTCATAAGTGTTGTGAGCAAGAAGATATCCCACCTTCTATCTAGATGATTCCATATTAGCATGTTCAGACATATGCCATTATCTTCATGATTCTTATCAAACCAGGATGAACCACGATCTAAGAAGCTTTATTTGGAACCACTAATCAGTGGAGAATAACCAGGAAGTTGAATAAATCTCATAAGTGTTGTGAGCAAGAAGATATCCCACCTTCTATCCAGATGATTCCAAATTAGCCTGTTCGGACATATGCCATTATCTTCATGATTCTTATAAAACCAAGATGAACCACGATCTAAGAAGCTTTATTTGGACACACTATTCAGTGGAGAACAACCAGGAAGTTAAATAAATCTCATAGGAGTTGTGAGGAAGAAGATATCCCACTTTCTATCCAGATGATTCCAGATTAGCCTGTTCGGAAATATACCATTATCTTCATGATTCATATCAAACCAGGATGAACCACGATCTAAGAAGCTTTATTTGGAACCACTAATCAGTGGAGAATAACCAGGAAGTTGAATAAATCTCATAAGTGTTGTGAGCAAGAAGATATCCCACCTTCTATCCAGATGATTCCAAATTAGCCTGTTCGGACATATGCAATTATCTTCATGATTCTTATAAAACCAAGATGAACCACGATCTAAGAAGCTTTATTTGGACACACTATTCAGTGGAGAACAACCAGGAAGTTAAATAAATCTCATAGGAGTTGTGAGGAAGAAGATATCCCACTTTCTATCCAGATGATTCCAGATTAGCCTGTTCGGAAATATACCATTATCTTCATGATTCATATCAAACCAGGATGAACCACGATCTAAGAAGCTTTATTTGGAACCACTCATCAGTGGAGAATAACCAGGAAGTTGAATAAATCTCATAAGTGTTGTGAGCAAGAAGATATCCCACCTTTTATCCAGATGATTCCAAATTAGCCTGTTCGGACATATGCCATTATCTTCATGATTCTTATAAAACCAAGATGAACCACGATCTAAGAAGCTTTATTTGGACACACTATTCAGTGGAGAACAACCAGGAAGTTAAATAAATCTCATAGGAGTTGTGAGGAAGAAGATATCCCACTTTCTATCCAGATGATTCCAGATTAGCCTGTTCGGAAATATACCATTATCTTCATGATTCATATCAAACCAGGATGAACCACGATCTAAGAAGCTTTATTTGGAACCACTAATCAGTGGAGAATAACCAGGAAGTTGAATAAATCTCATAAGTGTTGTGAGCAAGAAGATATCCCACCTTCTATCCAGATGATTCCAAATTAGCCTGTTCGGACATATGCAATTATCTTCATGATTCTTATAAAACCAAGATGAACCACGATCTAAGAAGCTTTATTTGGACACACTATTCAGTGGAGAACAACCAGGAAGTTAAATAAATCTCATAGGAGTTGTGAGGAAGAAGATATCCCACTTTCTATCCAGATGATTCCAGATTAGCCTGTTCGGAAATATACCATTATCTTCATGATTCATATCAAACCAGGATGAACCACGATCTAAGAAGCTTTATTTGGAACAACTCATCAGTGGAGAATAACCAGGAAGTTGAATAAATCTCATAAGTGTTGTGAGCAAGAAGATATCCCACCTTCTATCCAGATGATTCTAGATTAGCCTGTTCGGACATATGGCAATATCTTCATGATTCTTATCAAACCAGGATGAACCACGATCTAAGAAGCTTTATTTGGAACCACTAATCAGTGGAGAATAACCAGGAAGTTGAATAAATCTCATAAGTGTTGTGAGCAAGAAGATATCCCACCTTCTATCCAGATGATTCCAGATTAGCATGTTCGGACATATGCCATTATCTTCATGATTCTTATCAAACCAGGATGAACCACGATCTAAGAAGCTTTATTTGGAACCACTATTCAGTGGAGAATAACCAGGAAGTTAAATAAATTTCATAGGAGTTGTGAGTAAGAAGACATTCCACTTTCTATCCAGATGATTCCAGATTAGCCTGTTCGGACAATGGCAATATCTTCATGATTCTTATCAAACCAGGATGAACCACGATCTAAGAAGCTTTATTTGGAACCACTAATCAGTGGAGAATAACCAGTAAGTTGAATAAATCTCATAAGTGTTGTGAGCAAGAAGATATCCCACCTTCTATCCAGATGATTCCAGATTAGCTTGTTCGGACATATGTCATTATCTTCATTATTCTTATCAAACCAGGATGAACCACGATCTAAGAAGCTTTATTTGGAACCACTAATCAGTGGAGAAATAACCAGGAAGTTGAATAAATCTCATAGGAGTTTTGAGTAAGAAGACATTCCACTTTCTATCCAGATGATTCCAGATTAGCATGTTCAGACATATGGCAATATCTTCATGATTCTTATCAAACCAGGATGAACCAATGTGTAAGAAGCTTGATTGGGAACCACTAATCAGTGGAGAATAACTAGGAAGTTGAATAAATCTCATAGGAGTTGTGAGTAAGAAGATATCCCACTTTCTATACTGGTGATTCCAGATTAGCCTGTTCGGACATATGGCAATATCTTCATGATTATTATCAAACCAGGATGAACCATGATCTAAGAAGCTTTATTTGGAACCACTAATCAGTGGAGAATAACCAGGAAGTTGTATAAATCTCATAAGTGTTGTGAGCAAGAAGATATCACACCTTCTATCCAGATGATTCCAGATTAGCCTGTTCGGACATATGCCATTATCTTCATGATTCTTATCAAACCAGGATGAACCACGATCTAAGAAGCTTTATTTGGAACCACTATTCAGTGGAGAATAACCAGGAAGTTAAATAAATTTCATAGGAGTTGTGAGTAAGAAGACATTCCACTTTCTATCCAGATGATTCCAGATTAGCCTGTTCGGACATATGGCAATATCTTCATGATTCTTATCAAACCAGGATGAACCACGATCTAAGAAGCTTTATTTGGAACCACTAATCAGTGGAGAATAACCAGTAAGTTGAATAAATCTCATAAGTGTTGTGAGCAAGAAGATATCCCACCTTCTATCCAGATGATTCCAGATTAGCCTGTTCGGACATATGCCATTATCTTCATTATTCTTATCAAACCAGGATGAACCACGATCGAAGAAGCTTTATTTGGAACCACTAATCTGTGGAGAAATAACAAGGAAGTTGAATAAATCTCATAGGAGTTGTGAGTAAGAAGACATTCCAATTTCTATCCAGATGATTCCAGATTAGCCTGTTCAGACATATGGCAATATCTTCATGATTCTTATCAAACCAGGATGAACCAATGTGTAAGAAGCTTGATTGGGAACCAATAATCAGCGGAGAATAACTAGGAAGTTGAATAAATCTCATAGGAGTTGTGAGTAAGAAGATATCCCACTTTCTATACTGGTGATTCCAATTTAGCCTGTTCGGACATATGGCAATATCTTCATGATTATTATCAAACCAGGATAAACCACGATATAAGAAGCTTTATTTGGAACCACTAATCAGTGGAGAATAACCAGGAAGTTGAATAAATATCATAAGTGTTGTGAGCAAGAAGATATCCCACCTTCTATCCAGATGATTCCAGATTAGCATGTTCGGACATATGCCATTATCTTCATGATTCTTATCAAACCAGGGTGAACCACGATCTAATAAGCTTTATTTGGAACCACTAATCAGTGGCGAATAACCAGGAAGTTGAATAAATCTCATAAGTTTTGTGAGCAAGAAGTATTCCCACTTTCTATCCAGATGATTCCAGATTAGCCTGTTCGGACATATGGAAATATCTTCATGATTCTTATCAAACCAGGATGAACCACGATCTAAGAAGCTTTAATTGGAACCCTTAATCAGTGGAGAATAACAAGGAAGTTGAATAAATATCATAAGTGTTGTGAGCAAGAAGATATCCCACCTTCTATCCAGATGATTCCAGATTAGCCTGTTCGGACATATGCCATTATCTTCATGATTCTTATCAAACCAGGATGAACCAATATGTAAGAAGCTTGATTGGGAACCACTAATAAGTGGAGAATAACAAGGAAGTTAAATAAATCTCATAAGAGTTGTGAGTAAGAAGATATCCCATTTTCTATCCAAGTGATTCCAGATTAGCCTTTTCGGACATATGGCAATATCCTCATGATTCTTATCAAACCAGGATGAACCACGATCTAAGAAGCTTTATTTGGAACCACTAATCAGTGCAGAATAACCAGAAAGTTGAATAAATCTCATAGGAGTTGTGAGTAAGAAGATATCCCACTTTCTATCCAGATGATTCCATATTAGCCTGTTCGGACATATGGTAATATCTTCATGATTCTTATCAAACCAGGATGAACCACGATCTAAGAAGCTTGATTTGGAACCACTAATCAGTGGAGAATAACCAGGAAGTTGAATAAATCTCATAAGTGTTGTGAGCAAGAAGATATCCCACCTTCTATCCAGATGATTCCAAATTAGGCTGTTCGGACATATGCCATTCTCTTCATGATTCTTATCAAACCAAGATGAACCACGATCTAAGAAGCTTTATTTGGAACCACTAATTAGTGGAGAATAACCAGGAAGTTGAACAAATCTCATAGGAGTTGTGAGTAAGAAGATATTGCACTTTCTATCCAGATGATTCCAGATTAGCCTGTTCAGACATCTGGCAATATCTTCATGATTCTTATCAAACCAGGATGAACCACGATCTAAGAAGCTTTATTTGGAACCACTAATCAGTGGAGAATAACCAGTAAGTTGAATAAATCTCATAAGTTTTGTGAGCAAGAAGATATCCCACCTTCTATCCAGATGATTCCAGATTAGCATGTTCGGACATATGCCATTATCTTCATTATTCTTATCAAACCAGGATGAACCACGATCTAAGAAGCTTTATTTGGAACCACTAATCAGTGGAGAAATAACCAGGAAGTTGAATAAATCTCATAGGAGTTGTGAGTAAGAAGACATTCCACTTTCTATCCAGATGATTCCAGATTAGCATGTTCAGACATATGGCAATATCTTCATGATTCTTATCAAACCAGGATGAACCAATGTGTAAGAAGCTTGATTGGGAACCACTAATCAGTGGAGAATAACTAGGAAGTTGAATAAATCTCATAGGAGTTGTGAGTAAGAAGATATCTCACTTTCTATACTGGTTATTCCAGATTAGCCTGTTCGGACATATGGCAATATCTTCATGATTATTATCAAACCAGGATGAACCACGATCTAAGAAGCTTTATTTGGAACCACTAATCAGTGGAGAATAACCAGGAAGTTGAATAAATCTCATAAGTGTCGTGAGAAAGAAGATATCCCACCTTCTATCCAGATGATTCCAGATTAGCCTGTTCGGACATATGCCATTATCTTCATGATTCTTATCAAACCAGGATGAACCACGATCTAAGAAGCTTTATTTGGAACCACTAATCATTGGAGAATAACCAGGAAGTAGAATAAATATCATAAGTGTTGTGAGCAAGAAGATATCCCACCTTCTATCCAGATGATTCCATATTAGCATGTTCGGACATTGCCATTATCTTCATGATTCTTATCAAACCAGGATGAACCACGATCTAAGAAGCTTTATTTGGAACCACTAATCAGTGGAGAATAATCAGGAAGTTGAATAAATCTCATAAGTGTTGTGAGCAAGAAGATATCCCACCTTCTATCCAGATGATTCCAGATTAGCCTGTTCGGACATATGCCATTATCTTCATGATTCTTATCAAACCAGGATGAACCACGATCTAAGAAGCTTTATTTGGAACCACTATTCAGTGGAGAATAACCAGGAAGTTAAATAAATTTCATAGGAGTTTTGAGTAAGAAGACATTCCACTTTCTATCCAGATGATTCCAGATTAGCCTGTTCGGACATATGGCAATATCTTCATGATTCTTATCAAACCAGGATGAACCACGATCTAAGAAGTTTTATTTGGAAGCACTAACGAGTGGAGAATAACCAGTAAGTTGAATAAATCTCATAAGTGTTGTGAGCAAGAAGATATCCCACCTTCTACCGAGATGATTCCAGATTAGCCTGTTCGGACATTTTCCATTATCTTCATGATTCTTATCAAACCAGGATGAACCACGATCTAAGAAGCTTTATTTGGAACCACTAATCAGTGGAGAAATAACCAGGAAGTTGAATAAATCTCATAGGAGTTGTGAGTAAGAAGACATTCCACTTTCTATCCAGATGATTCCAGATTAGCCTGTTCAGACATATGGCAATATCTTCATGATTCTTATCAAACCAGGATGAACCACGATCTAAGAAGCTTTATTTGGAAACACTAATCAGTGGAGAATAACCAGGAAGTTGAATAAATCTCATAAGTGTTGTGAGCAAGAAGATATCCCACCTTCTATCCAGATGATTCCAAATTAGCCTGTTCGTACATATGCCATTCTCTTCATGATACTTATCAAACCAGGATGAACCACGATCTAAGAAACTTTATTTGTAACCACTAATCAGTGATGAATAACCAGGAAGTTGAATAAATCTCATAAGTGTTGTGAGTAAGAAGATATCCCACTTTCTATCCAGATGATTCCAGATTAGCCTGTTCGGACATATGCCATTATCTTCATGATTCTTATCAAACCAGGATGAACCAATATGTAAGAAGCTTGATTGGGAACCACTAATCAGTGTAGAATAACCAGGAAGTTGAATAAATCTCATAGGAGTTGTGAGTAAGAAGATATCCCACTTTCTATCCAGATGATTCCAGATTAGCCTGTTCGGACATATGCCATTATCTTCATGATTCTTATCAAACTAGGATGAACCACAATCTAAGAAGCTTTATTTGGAACCACTATTCAGTGGAGAATAACCAGGAAGTTAAATAAATCTCATAGGAGTTGTGAGTAAGAAGATATCCCACTTTCTATCCAGATGATTCCATAATAGTCTGTTCGGACCTATGGCAATAGCTTCATGATTCTTATCAAACCAGGATGAACCACGATCTAAGAAGCTTTATTTGGAACCACTGATCAGTGGAGAGAATAACCAGGAAGTCGAATAAATCTCATAAGTGTTGTGAGCAAGAAGATATCCCACCTTCTATCCAGATGATTCCAGATTAGCCTGTTCGAACATATGCCATTATCTTCATGATTCTTATCAAACCAGGATGAACCAAGATCTAAGAAGCTTTATTTGGAACCACTAATTAGTGGAGAATAACCAGGAAGTTGAACAAATCTCATAGGAGTTGTGAGTAAGAAGATATTGCACTTTCTATCCAGATGATTCCAGATTAGCATGTTCAGACATATGGCAATATCTTCATGATTATTATCAAACCAGGATGAACCACGATCTAAGAAGCTTTATTTGGAACCACTATTCAGTGGAGAATAACCAGGAAGTTAAATAAATCTCATAGGAGTTGTGAGTAAGAAGATATCCCACTTTCTATCCAGATGATTCCATATTAGTCTGTTCGGACCTATGGCAATAGCTTCATGATTCTTATCAAACCAGGATGAACCACGGTCTAAGAAGCTTTATTTGGAACCACTGATCAGTGGAGAGAATAACCAGGAAGTCGAATAAATCTCATAAGTGTTGTGAGCAAGAAGATATCCCACCTTCTATCCAGATGATTCCAGATTAGCCTGTTCGAACATATGCCATTATCTTCATGATTCTTATCAAACCAGGATGAACCACGATCTAAGAAGCTTTATTTGGAACCACTAATTAGTGGAGAATAACCAGGAAGTTGAACAAATCTCATAGGAGTTGTGAGTAAGAAGATATTGCACTTTCTATCCAGATGATTCCAGATTAGCATGTTCAGACATATGGCAATATCTTCATGATTATTATCAAACCAGGATGAACCACGATCTAAGAAGCTTTATTTGGAACCACTATTCAGTGGAGAATAACCAGGAAATTAAATAAATCTCATAGGAGTTGTGAGCAAGAAGATATCCCACTTTCTATCCAGATGATTCCAGATTAGCCTGTTCGGACATATGCCATTATCTTCATGATTCTTATCAAACCAGGATGAACCACGATCTAAGAAGCTTTATTTGGAACCAATAATCAGTGGAGAATAACCAGGAAGTTGAATTAATCTCATAAGTGTTGTGAGCAAGAAGATATCCCACCTTCTATCCAGATGATTCCAGATTAGCATGTTCGGAGTCATTATCTTCATGATTCTTATCAAACCAGGATGAACCACGATCTAAGAAGCTTTATTTGGAACCACTAATCAGTGGAGAATAACCAGGAAGTTGAATTAATCTCATAGGAGTTGTGAGTAAGAAGATATCCCACTTTCTATCCAGATGATTCCAGATTAGCATGTTCAGACATATGGCAATATCTTCGTGATTATTATCAAACCAGGATGAACCCCGATGTAAGAAACTTTATTTGGAACCACTAATCAGTGGAGAATAGCCAGGAAGTTGAATAAATCTCATAAGTGTTGTGAGCAAGAAGATATCCCACCTTCTATCCAGATGATTCCAGATTAGCATGTTCGGACATATGCCATTATCTTCATGATTCTTATCAAACCAGGATGAACTACGATCTAAGAAGCTTTATTTGGAACCATTAAGCAGTGGAGAATAATCAGGAAGTTGAATAAATCTCATAGGAGTTGTGAGTAAGAAGATATCCCACTTTCTATCCAGATGATTCCAGATTAGCCTGTTCGGACATATGGCAACATCTTCATGATTCTTATCAAACCAGGATGAACCAATATGTAAGAACCTTGCTGGGAACCACTAATCAGTGGAGAATCAGCAAGAAGTTAAATAAATCTCATAGGAGTTGTGAGTAAGAAGATATCCCACTTTCTATCCAGATGATTCCAGATTAGTCTGTTCGAACATATGCCATTATCTTCATGATTCTTATCAAACCAGGATGAACCACGATCTAAGAAGCTTTATTTGGAACCACTATTCAGTGGAGAATAACCAGGAAATTAAATAAATCTCATAGGAGTTGTGAGTAAGAAGATATCCCAATTTCTATCCAGATGATTCCAGATTAGCCTGTTCGGACATATGGCAATATCTTCATGATTCTTATCAAACCAGGATGAACCACGATTTAAGAAGCTTTATTTGGAACCACTAATCAGTGGAGAATAACCAGGAAGTTGAATAAATCTCATAAGTGTTGTGAGCAAGAAGATATCCCACCTTCTATCCAGATGATTCCAGATTAGCCTGTTCGGACATATATCATTATCTTCATGATTCTTATCAAACCAGGATGAACCACAATCTAAGAAGCTTTATTTGGAACCACTATTCAGTGGAGAATAACCAGGAAGTTAAATAAATCTCATAGGAGTTGTAAGTAAGAAGATATCCCACTTTCTATCCAGATGATTCCAGATTAGCCTGTTCGGACATATGGCAATATCTTCATGATTCTTATCAAACCAGGATGAACCACGATCTAAGAAGCTTTATTTGGAACCACTAATCAGTGGAGAATAACCAGGTAGTTGAATAAATCTCATAAGTGTTGTGAGCAAGAAGATATCCCACCTGCTATCCAGATGATTCCATATTAGCCTGTTTGGACATATGCCATTCTCTTCATGATTCTTATCAAACCAGGATGAACCACGATCTAAGAAGCTTTATTTGGAACCACTAATTAGTGGAGAATAACCAGGAAGTTGAACAAATCTCATAGGAGTTGTGAGTAAGAAGATATTGCACTTTCTATCCAGATGATTCCAGATTAGCATGTTCAGACATATGGCAATATCTTCATGATTATTATCAAACCAGGATGAACCACGATCTAAGAAGCTTTATTTGGAACCACTATTCAGTGGAGAATAACCAGGAAATTAAATAAATCTCATAGGAGTTGTGAGTAAGAAGATATCCCAATTTCTATCCAGATGATTCCAGATTAGCCTGTTCGGACATATGCCATTATCTTCATGATTCTTATCAAACCAGGATGAACCACGATCTAAGAAGCTTTATTTGGAACCACTAATCAGTGGAGAATAACCAGGAAGTTGAATTAATCTCATAAGTGTTGTGAGCAAGAAGATATCCCACCTTCTATCCAGATGATTCCAGATTAGCCTGTTCGGACATATGCCATTATCTTCATGATTCTTATCAAACCAGGATGAACCACGATCTAAGAAGCTTTATTTGGAACCACTAATCAGTGGAGAATAACCAGGAAGTTGAATTAATCTCATAGGAGTTGTGAGTAAGAAGATATCCCACTTTCTATCCAGATGATTCCAGATTAGCATGTTCGGACATATGGCAATATCTTCGTGATTATTATCAAACCAGGATGAACCACGATCTAAGAAACTTTATTTGGAACCACTAATCAGTGGAGAATAACCAGGAAGTTGAATAAATCTCATAAGTGTTGTGAGCAAGAAGATATCCCACCTTCTATCCAGATGATTCCAGATTAGCCTGTTCGGACATATGCCATTATCTTCATGATTCTTATCAAACCAGGATGAACTACGATCTAAGAAGCTTTATTTGGAACCATTAAGCAGTGGAGAATAATCAGGAAGTTGAATAAATCTCATAGGAGTTGTGAGTAAGAAGATATCCCACTTTCTATCCAGATGATTCCAGATTAGCCTGTTCGGACATATGGCAATATCTTCATGATTCTTATCAAACCAGGATGAACCAATATGTAAGAAGCTTGCTGGGAACCACTAATCAGTGGAGAATCACCAAGAAGTTAAATAAATCTCATAGGAGTTGTGAGTAAGAAGATATCCCACTTTCTATCCAGATGATTCCAGATTAGTATGTTCGAACATATGCTATTATCTTCATGATTCTTATCAAACCAGGATGAACCACGATCTAAGAAGCTTTATTTGGAACCACTATTCAGTGGAGAATAACCAGGAAATTAAATAAATCTCATAGGAGTTGTGAGCAAGAAGATATCCCACCTTCTATCCAGATGATTCCAGATTAGCCTGTTCGGACATATGCCATTATCTTCATGATTCTTATCAAACCAGGATGAACTACGATCTAAGAAGCTTTATTTGGAACCATTAAGCAGTGGAGAATAATCAGGAAGTTGAATAAATCTCATAGGAGTTGTGAGTAAGAAGATATCCCACTTTCTATCCAGATGATTCCAGATTAGCCTGTTCGGACATATGGCAATATCTTCATGATTCTTATAAAACCAGGATGAACCAATATGTAAGAAGCTTGCTGGGAACCACTAATCAGTGGAGAATCACCAAGAAGTTAAATAAATCTCATAGGAGTTGTGAGTAAGAAGATATCCCAATTTCTATCCAGATGATTCCAGATTAGCATGTTCGGACATATGGCAATATCTTCATGATTCTTATCAAACCAGGATGAACCAATATGTAAGAAGCTTGCTGGGAACCACTAATCAGTGGAGAATCACCAAGAAGTTAAATAAATCTCATAGGAGTTGTGAGTAAGAAGATATCCCACTTTCTATCCAGATGATTCCAGATTAGTATGTTCGAACATATGCTATTATCTTCATGATTCTTATCAAACCAGGATGAACCACGATCTAAGAAGCTTTATTTGGAACCACTATTCAGTGGAGAATAACCAGGAAATTAAATAAATCTCATAGGAGTTGTGAGCAAGAAGATATCCCACCTTCTATCCAGATGATTCCAGATTAGCCTGTTCGGACATATGCCATTATCTTCATGATTCTTATCAAACCAGGATGAACCACTATCTAAGAAGCTTTATTTGGAACCACTAATCAGTGGAGAATAACCAGGAAGTTGAATTAATCTCATAAGTGTTGTGAGCAAGAAGATATCCCACCTTCTATCCAGATGATTCCAGATTAGCCTGTTCGGACATATGCCATTATCTTCATGATTCTTATCAAACCAGGATGAACTACGATCTAAGAAGCTTTAGTTGGAACCACTAATCAGTGGAGAATAACCAGGAAGTTGAATAAATCTCATCGGAGTTGTGAGTAAGAAGATATCCCACTTTCTATCCAGATGATTCCAGATTAGCCTGTTCGAACATATGCCATTATCTTCATGATTTTTATCAAACCAGGATGAACCACGATCTAAGAAGCTTTATTTGGAACCACTAATCAGTGGAGAATAATAAGTAAGAAGATATCCCACTTTCTATCCAGATGATTCCAGATTACCTTGTTCGGACATATGGCAATATCTTCATGACTCTTATCAAACTAGGATGAACCAAAATCTAAGAATCTTTATTTGGAACCACTAATCAGTGGAGAATAACCAGGAAATTGAAAAAATCTCATAAGTGTTGTGAGTAAGAAGATATCCCACCTTCTATCCAGATGATTCCAGATTAGCCTGTTCGGACATATGCCATTATCTTCATGATTCTTATCAAACCAGGATGAACCAATATGTAAGAAGCTTGATTGGGAACCACTAATCAGTGGAGAATAACCAGGAAGTTAAATAAATATCATAAGAGTTGTGAGTAAGAAGATATCCCATTTTCTATCCAAGTGATTCCAGATTAGCCTGTTCGGACATATGGCAATATCCTCATGATTCTTATCAAACCAGGATGAACCACGATCTTAGAAGCTTTATTTAGAACCACTAATCAGTGGAGAATAACCAGAAAGTTGAATAAATATCATAGGAGTTGTGAGTAAGAAGATATCCCACTTTCTATCCAGATGATTCCAGATTAGCCTGTTCGGACATATGGCAATATCTTCATGATTCTTATCAAACCAGGATGAACCACGATCTAAGAAGCTTTATTTGGAACCACTAATCAGTGGAGAATAACCAGGTAGTTGAATAAATCTCATAAGTGTTGTGAGCAAGAAGATATCCCACCTTCTATCCAGATGATTCCATATTAGCCTGTTTGGACATATGCCATTCTCTTCATGATTCTTATCAAACCAGGATGAACCACGATCTAAGAAGCTTTATTTGGAACCACTAATTAGTGGAGAATAACCAGGAAGTTGAACAAATCTCATAGGAGTTGTGAGTAAGAAGATATTGCACTTTCTATCCAGATGATTCCAGATTAGCATGTTCAGACATATGGCAATATCTTCATGATTATTATCAAACCAGGATGAACCACGATCTAAGAAGCTTTATTTGGAACCCTTAATAAGTGGAGAATAACCAGGAAGTTGAATAAATATCATAAGTGTTGTGAGCAAGAAGATATCCCACCTTCTATCCAGATGATTCCAGATTAGCCTGTTCGGACATATGGCAATATCTTCATGATTCTTATCAAACCAGGATGAACCAATATGTAAGAAGCTTGCTGGGAACCACTAATCAGTGGAGAATCACCAAGAAGTTAAATAAATCTCATAGGAGTTGTGAGTAAGAAGATATCCCACTTTCTATCCAGATGATTCCAGATTAGTCTGTTCGAACATATGCCATTATCTTCATGATTCTTATCAAACCAGGATGAACCACGATCTAAGAAGCTTTATTTGGAACCACTATTCAGTGGAGAATAACCAGGAAATTAAATAAATCTCATAGGAGTTGTGAGTAAGAAGATATCCCAATTTCTATCCAGATGATTCCAGATTAGCCTGTTCGGACATATGGCAATATCTTCATGATTCTTATCAAACCAGGATGAACCACGATCTAAGAAGCTTTATTTGGAACCACTAATCAGTAGAGAATAACCAGGAAGTTGAATAAATATCATAAGTGTTGTGAGCAAGAAGATATCCCACCTTCTATCCAGATGATTCCAGATTAGCCTGTTCGGACATATATCATTATCTTCA
>CM033986.1:9184596-9207608 GCA_019706035.1 Raphanus raphanistrum subsp. raphanistrum | reverse complement strand
ACATATTGCAATATCTTCATGATTCTTATCAAACCAGGATGGACCAATATGTAAGAAGCTTGATTGGGAACCACTAATCAGTGGAGAATAACCAGGAAGTTTAATAAATCTCATAAGTGTTGTGAGTAAGAAAATATCCAACTTTCTATCCAGGTGATTCAGAATTAGCATGTTCGGACATATGGCAATGTCTTCATGATTTTTATCAAACCATGATCATCCACGATGTAAGAAGCTTGATTGGGAACCAATAATCAGTGGAGAATAACAAGAAGTTAAATAAATCTCATAGGAGTTGTGAGTAAGAAGATATCCCATTTTCTATCCAGGTGATTCCAAATTAGCCTGTTCGGACATATGGTAATATCCTCATGATTCTTATCAAACTAGGATGAACCACGATCTAAGAAGTTTTATTTGGAACCAATAATCAGTGGAGAATAACCAGGAAGTTGAATAAATCTCATAATTGTTGTGAGCAAGAAGATATCCCACCTTCTATCCAGATGATTCCAGATTAGCCTGTTCGGACATATGCCATTATCTTCATGATTCTTATCAAACCAGGATGAACCACGATCTAAGAAGCTTTATTTGGAACCACTAATCAGTGGAGAATAACCAGGAAGTTGAATAAATCTCATAAGTGTTGTGAGCAAGAAGATTTCCCACCTTCTATCCAGATGATTCCAGATTAGCCTGTTCGGACATATGCCATTATCTTAATGATTCTTATCTAACCAGGATGAACCACGATCTAAGAAGCTTTATTTGGAACCACTAATCAGTGGAGAATAACCAGGATGTTGAATAAATCTCGTAGGAGTTGTGAGTAAAAAGATATCCCACTTTCTATCCAGATGATTCCAGATTAGCCTGTTCGAACATATGGCAATATCTTCATGATTCTTATCAAACCAGGATGAACCACGATCTAAGAAGCTTTATTTGGAACCACTAATCAGTGGAGAATAACCAGGAAGTTGAATAAACATCATAAGTGTTGTGAGCAAGAAGATATCCCACCTTCTATCCAGATGATTCCAGATTAGCCTGTTTGGACAGATGGCAATATCTTCATGATTCTTATCAAACCAGGATGAACCACGATCTAAGAAGCTTTATTTGGAACCACTAATCAGTGGAGAATAACCAGGAAGTTGAATAAATCTCAAAAGTGTTGTGAGAAAGAAGATATCCCACCTTCTATCCAGATGATTCCAGATTAGCCTGTTCGGACATATGCCATTATCTTCATGATTCTTATCTAACCAGGATGAACCACGATCTAAGAAGGTTTATTTGTAACCACTAATCAGTGGAGAATAACCAGGAAGTTGAATAAATCTCATAGGAGTTGTGAGTAAGAAGATATCCCACTTTCTATCCAGATGATTCCAGATTAGCCTATTCGGACATATGGCAATATCTTCATGATTCTTATCAAACCAGGATGAACCACGATCTAAGAAGCTTTATTTGGAACCACTAATCAGTGGAGAATAACCAGGAAGTTGAATAAATCTCATAAGTGTTGTGAGCAAGAAGATATCCCACCTTCTATCCAGATGATTCCAGATTAGCCTGTTCGGACATATGCCATTATCTTCATGATTCTTATCAAACAAGGATGAACCACGATCTAAGAAGCTTTATTTGGAACCACTAATCAGTGGAGAATAACCAGGAAGATGAATAAATCTCATAAGTGTTGTCAGAAAGAAGATATCCCACCTTCTATCCAGATGATTCCAGATTAGCCTGTTCGGACATATGCCATTATCTTCATGATTGTTATCTAACCAGGATGAACCACGATCTAAGAAGGTTTATTTGGAACCACTAATCAGTGGAGAATAACCAGGAAGTTGAATAAATCTCGTAGGAGTTGTGAGTAAAAAGATATCCCACTTTCTATCCAGATGATTCCAGATTAGCCTGTTCGAACATATGGCAATATCTTCATGATTCTTATCAAACCAGGATGAACCACGATCTAAGAAGCTTTATTTGGAACCACTAATCAGTGGAGAATAACCAGGAAGTTGAATAAACATCATAAGTGTTGTGAGCAAGAAGATATTCCACCTTCTATCCAGATGATTCCAGATTAGCATGTTCGGACATTTGGGAATATCTTCATGATTCTTATCAAACCAGGATGAACCACGATCTAAGAAGCTTTATTTGGAACCACTAATCAGTGGAGAATAACCAGGAAGTTGAATGAATGTTGTGAGCAAGAAGATATCCCACCTTCTATCCAGATGATTCCAGATTAGCCTGTTCGGACATAGGCCATTATCTTCATGATTCTTATCAAACCAGGATGAACCACGATCTAAGAAGCTTTATTTGGAACCACTAATCAGTGGAGAATAACCAGGAAGTTGAATAAATGTTGTGAGCAAGAAGATATCCCACCTTCTATCCAGATGATTCCAGATTAGCCTGTTCGGACATATGCCATTATCTTCATGATTCTTATCAAACCAGGATGAACCACGACCTAAGAAGCTTTATTTGGAACCACTAATCAGTGGAGAATAACCAGGAAGTTGAATAAACATCATAAGTGTTGTGAGCAAGAAGATATTCCACCTTCTATCCAGATGATTCCAGATTAGCATGTTCGGACATTTGGCAATATCTTCATGATTCTTATCAAACCAGGATGAACCACGATCTAAGAAGCTTTATTTGGAACCACTAATCAGTGGAGAATAACCAGGAAGTTGAATAAATGTTGTGAGCAAGAAGATATCCCACCTTCTATCCAGATGATTCCAGATTAGCCTGTTCGGACATATGCCATTATCTTCATGATTCTTATCAAACCAGGATGAACCACGATCTAAGAAGCTTTATTTGGAACCACTAATCAGTGGAGAATAACCAGGAAGTTGAATAAATGTTGTGAGCAAGAAGATATCCCACCTTCTATCCAGATGATTCCAGATTAGCCTGTTCGGACATATGCCATTATCTTCATGATTCTTATCAAACAAGGATGAACCACGATCTAAGAAGCTTTATTTGGAACCACTTAATCAGTGGAGAATAACCAGGAAGATGAATAAATCTCATAAGTGTTGTCAGAAAGAAGATATCCCACCTTCTATCCAGATGATTCCAGATTAGCCTGTTCGGACATATGCCATTATCTTCATGATTGTTATCTAACCAGGATGAACCACGATCTAAGAAGGTTTATTTGGAACCACTAATCAGTGGAGAATAACCAAGAAGTTGAATAAATCTCGTAGGAGTTGTGAGTAAAAAGATATCCCACTTTATATCCAGATGATTCCAGATTAGCCTGTTCGAACATATGGCAATATCTTCATGATTCTTATCAAACCAGGATGAACCACGATCTAAGAAGCTTTATTTGGAACCACTAATCAGTGGAGAATAACCAGGAAGTTGAATAAACATCATAAGTGTTGTGAGCAAGAAGATATTCCACCTTCTATCCAGATGATTCCAGATTAGCATGTTCGGACATTGTGCAATATCTTCATGATTCTTATCAAACCAGGATGAACCACGATCTAAGAAGCTTTATTTGGAACCACTAATCAGTGGAGAATAACCAGGAAGTTGAATAAATGTTGTGAGCAAGAAGATATCCCACCTTCTATCCAGATGATTCCAGATTAGCCTGTTCGGACATATGCCATTAGCTTCATGATTCTTATCAAACCAGGATGAACCACGATCTAAGAAGTTTTATTTGGAACCACTAATCAGTGGAGAATAACCAGGAAGTTGAATAAATCTCATAATTGTTGTGAGCAAGAAGATATCCCACCTTCTATCCAGATGATTCCAGATTAGCCTGCTCGGACATATGCCATTATCTTCATGATTCTTATCAAACCAGGATGAACCACGATCTAAGAAGCTTTATTTGGAACCACTAATCAGTGGAGAATAACCAGGAAGTTGAATAAATCTCATAAGTGTTGTGAGCAAGAAGATTTCCCACCTTCTATCCAGATGATTCCAGATTAGCCTGTTCGGACATATGCCATTACCTTCATGATTCTTATCTAACCAGGATGAACCACGATCTAAGAAGCTTTATTTGGAACCACTAATCAGTGGAGAATAACCAGGATGTTGAATAAATCTCGTAGGAGTTGTGAGTAAAAAGATATCCCACTTTCTATCCAGATGATTCCAGATTAGCCTGTTCGAACATATGGCAATATCTTCATGATTCTTATCAAACCAGGATGACCCACGATCTAAGAAGCTTTATTTGGAACCACTAATCAGTGGAGAATAACCAGGAAGTTGAATAAACATCATAAGTGTTGTGAGCAAGAAGATATTCCACCTTCTATCCAGATGATTCCAGATTAGCATGTTCGGACATTTGGCAATATCTTCATGATTCTTATCAAACCAGGATGAACCACGATCTAAGAAGCTTTATTTGGAACCACTAATCAGTGGAGAATAACCAGGAATTTGAATAAATGTTGTGAGCAAGAAGATATCCCACCTTCTATCCAGATGATTACAGATTAGCCTGTTCGGACATATGCCATTATCTTCATGATTCTTATCAAACCAGGATGGACCAATATGTAAGAAGCTTTATTGGGAACCACTAATCAGTGGATAATAACCAGGAATTTGAATAAATCTCATAGGAGTTGTGAGTAAGAAGATATCCCACTTTCTATCCAGATGATTCCAGATTAGCCTGTTCGAACATATGGCAATATCTTCATGATTCTTATCAAACCAGGATGAACCACGATCTAAGAAGCTTTATTTGGAACCACTAATCAGTGGAGAATAACCAGGAAGTTGAATAAATCTCATAAGTGTTGTGAGAAAGAAGATATCCCACCTTCTATCCAGATGATTCCAGATTAGCCTGTTCGGACATATGCCATTATCTTCATGATTCTTATCTAACTAGGATGAACCACGATCTAAGAAGCTTTATTTGGAACCACTAATCAGTGGAGAATAACCAGGAAGTTGAATGAATCTCATAGGAGTTGTGAGTAAGAAGATATCCCACCTTCTATCCAGATGATTCCAGATTAGCATGTTCGGACGTATGGCAATATCTTCATGATTCTTATCAAACCAGGATGAACCACGATCTAAGAAGCTTTATTTGGAACCGCTAATCAGTGGAGAATAACCAGGAAGTTGAATAAATCTCATAGGAGTTGTGAGTAAGAAGAAATCCCATTTTCTATCCAGGTGATTGCAAATTAGCCTGTTCGGACATATGATATTATCTTCATGATTCTTATCTAACCAGGATGAACCACGATCTAAGAAGCTTTATTTGGAACCACTAATCAGTGGAGAATAACCAGGATGTTGAATAAATCTCATAGGAGTTGTGAGTAAGAAGATATCCCACTTTTTATCCAGATGATTCCAGATTAGCCTGTTCGGACATATGCCATTATCTTCATGATTCTTATCAAACCAGGATGAACCACGATCTAAGAAGCTTTATTTGGAACCACTAATCAGTGGAGAATAACCAGGAAGTTTAATAAATCTCATAGGAGTTGTGAGTAAGAAGATATCCCACTTTTTATCCAGATGATTCCAGATTAGCCTGTTCGGACATATGACAATATCTTCATGATTCTTATCAAACCAGGATGAACCACGATCTAAGAAGCTTTATTTGGAACCACTAATCAGTGGAGAATAACCAAGAATTTGAATAAATCTCATAAGTGTCATGAGCAAGAAGATATCCCACCTTCTATCCAGATGATTCCAGATTAGCCTGTTCGGACATATTCCATTATCTTCATGATTCTTATTAAACCAAGATGAACCAATATGTAAGAAGCTTGATTGGGAACCACTAATCAGTGGAGAATAACCAGGAAGTTGAATAAATCTCATAGGAGTTGTGAGTAAGAAGATATCCCACTTTCTATCCAGGTGATTCCAGATTAGCCTGTTCGGACATATGACAATATCTTCATGATTCTTATCAAACCAGGATGAACTACGATCTAAGAAGCTTTATTTGGAACCACTAATCAGTGGAGAATAACCAGGAAGTTGAATAAATCTCATAAGTGTTGTGAGTAAAAAAATATCCCACCTTCTATCCAGATGATTCCATATTAGCCTGTTCGGACATATGCGATTATCTTCATGATTCTTATCAAACCAGGATGGACCAATATGTAAAAGCTTGATTGGGAACCACTAATCAGTGGAGAATAACCAGGAAGTTTAATAAATCTCATAAGTGTTGTGAGCAAGAAGATATCCCACCTTCTATCCAGATGATTCCAGATTAGCATGTTCGGACATATGGCATTATCTTCATGATTCTTATCAAACCAGGATGAACCACGATCTAAGAAGCTTTATTTGGAACCACTAATCAGTGGAGAATTACCAGGAAGTTGAATAAATCTCATAAGTGTTGTGAGCAAGAAGATATCCCACCTTCTATCCAGATGATTCCAGATTAGCCTGTTCGGACATATGCCATTATCTTCATGATTCTTATCAAACCAGGATGAATGACGATCTAAGAAGCTTTATTTGGAACCACTAATCAGTGGAGAATAAACAGGAAGTTGAATAAATCTCATAGGAGTTGTGAGTAAGAAGATATCCCACATTTTATCCAGATGATTCCAGATTAGCCTGTTCGGACATATTGCAATATCTTCATGATTCTTATCAAACCAGGATGAACCAATATGTAAGAAGCTTGATTGGGAACCACTAATCAGTGGAGAATAACCAGGAAGTTTAATAAATCTCATAAGTGTTGTGAATAAGAAAATATCCAACTTTCTATCCAGGTGATTCCAGATTAGCATGTTCGGACATATGGCAATGTCTTCATGATTTTTATCAAACCATGATCATCCACGATGTAAGAAGCTTGATTGGGAACCAATAATCAGTGGAGAATAACAAGGAAGTTAAATAAATCTCATAGGAGTTGTGAGTAAGAAGATATCCCATTTTCTATCCAGGTGATTCCAAATTAGCCTGTTCGGACATATGGTAATATCCTCATGATTCTTATCAAACCAGGATGAACCACGATCTAAGAAGTTTTATTTGGAACCACTAATCAGTGGAGAATAACCAGGAAGTTGAATAAATCTCATAATTGTTGTGAGCAAGAAGATATCCCACTTTTTATCCAGATGATTCCAGATTAGCCTGTTCGGACATATGTCATTATCTTCATGATTCTTATCAAACCAGGATGAACCTGTTGAGATGAATCATTGTGACATAAGAGTAATCAGAGGAGAAGAAGAGATTCAGATGATACAAGGAAATGGTGTTACCTTGGAACACAAGTCTGGCCGTACAACCTTGGGAGACAAGGCAACACTATAACTTGCAAAAGAGTCTTGATCAGCAAGGAGACCTTCCTAAGTCGCCTCTGATGTGTTTGAAAGAAGAGAGAGACGTTGGAGTGTGAAGACAAGAAGGGGGATGTCGGCAAGAGTTTAATATTGTATTATTCTTGCCTTGGAGCCGTTCATGACAGGTCGCTATCCAAGACCAGGCGACCAAACTACTTGCTCATTTGTTTATGCTTTTCTCCTTTGTTCTCTTATGCTGCTTATGTCGATATATTAACAATGTATGTGAACCATTTCTAGACAAGTGAATGAAATATGAAACCACTTCACTAAACTCTCTCTCTCGGATTCTCTTAATCTCTCGTTCCTGGTTACTAAATCTCATCACTCTTCACACTTAATCTTTAAATCTCACATGGTATCAGAGCTCTCTTGCTCTTGAGACCCTAATCTCTTTTCACTTCCGCATAATCTCTGTTCTTAAGTTTCCCTTTTTAGCAAAATTTCTTTGTGTTCTTGAGGTGTTCTTCAATTATCACTCCAGAATTTGCCAAAAATGGAAAAGTCATCCAAAGTCTCCATTCCGGTTACACTCACTGGTGTAAACTATCTCTTGTGGTTTAGGCTTGTTAAAACAGCCTTGGGAGGAAGAGGTCTCTGTTCTCACATAACAGAAGACAAGCCCTCTAAAGAAACTGTCCAAGGAGGGGACAGTACTGAAGTTGTGGTTGCTACCGAAGACAAGTGGGATCAGGAGGATCTCTTAGTGTTGTCTATCATCCAAAGCAGCCTTGACGCGCCAATCTTGGAAGCTTACTCTTACTGTGAGACTCCCAAAGAGTTGTGGAACACTCTCTCCAGAAGGTGTATGGCAACATCTCAAACTTGAGTAGAGTGTTTGAGGTCAAGAGGGCCATTAGCTCACTCCACCAAGAAGACATGGATTTCAACCAGCACTTCGGCAAGTTCCGAGCCTTGTGGGCTGAGTTGGAGATGCTGAGGCCATGTACTGTGGATCCTAGCATCCTTAAAGACCGGAGAGAAGAAGACAAGGTGTTTGCCTTGCTTCTCACCATGAACCCCGGTTACAATGACCTCATTAAACACTTGCTGAGAGCCGAGAAGCTGCCAACCTTGGAAGAAGTATGCTTTGACGCGCCAATCTTGGAAGCTTACTCTTACTGTGAGACTCCCAAAGAGTTGTGGAACACTCTCCAGAAGGTGTATGGCAACATCTCAAACTTGAGTAGAGTGTTTGAGGCAAGAGGGCCATTAGCTCACTCCACCAAGAAGACATGGATTTCAACCAGCACTTCGGCAAGTTCCGAGCCTTGTGGGCTGAGTTGGAGATGCTGAGGCCATGTACTGTGGATCCTAGCATCCTTAAAGACCGGAGAGAAGAAGACAAGGTGTTTGCATTGCTTCTCACCATGAACCCCAGTTATAATGACCTCATTAAACACTTGCTGAGAGCCGATAAGCTGCCAACCTTGGAAGAAGTATGCTCTCAAATCTAGAAGGAGCAAGGGTCGGTTGGACTCTTTGGAGGCAAAGGAGAGCTTGTGTTGGTGAACTAAGCTGAAGGCACAGCAAACAAGGGTCAGTACAAGCCGGAGGACAAGAAAGTGTAGGTGTGTGACCATTGCAAGAAGAAAGGGCATGGGAAGGACAAGTGCTCGATTCTCCATCCTCACCTCAAGCCAATGAAGTTTAGGACTCCTCTCAATGATGCAAGAGCCAACTACTCTGGTGAAATGGGTGAACCAAGCACTCCAAACCCCACACGAGCCATCTCAAACAGTCCAGCTGGTGAAGGCAAAGCGCTTGTATCAAGCAACTCCAGTACCTTGAGAATCACTCCTGATGATACCATCAAGAGATCTGACATTGAGGCTTTCATCAGGGCCCTCAAGGACCACTCTGGTAACACCTTTGGTACCTCTTTACATGCTACTAATGTTGACTACTCCTTGAAAGCGATTGCTAGCTCTAAAATGAACAAACCGTTAGTGATTGATTCAGGGGCTAGTCACCATATGATAAGTGATCTAGGGTTGATTAAAAATATTGTTCCTGCCCTAGGAAATGTTTGTGTAGCTAATGGAGAGTTGGTTCCAATTAAAGGGGTGGGTGATCTTAGGATATTTGAAAAAGACTCTAAAGCCTTTTATATGCCTAGTTTCACTTCCAACTTGTTATCAGTAAAAAGGGTTGCCACTGATTTAAATTGCAATGTTACCTTCACTCCTAAAGATGTTTTGTTTCAGGATATTGAAACTAGTAGGTTGCTTGGCAAAGGTGTAACCAAGGGAGACTTGTACTTGCTTGAAGACACTAAGCTTGCTTCCGATTTATCTCTTGCTTTAAATTCATGTTTTAATTTCCCTAAAGATGTAATGTGGCATGCTAGATTAGGTCATCCGCACTCTTGTGCCTTCAACATCATGTTGCCTAGTATTTCTTTTCAAAAAGATTGTGAAGCTTGTATCTTAGGAAAGCATTGTAAAACTGTGTTTCCTAAATCTAGTACAATCTATGAATGTGCCTTTGATTTAATTCACTCTGATGTTTGGACTGCACCATGCGCATCTAGGGAGTTTCATAAATACTTTGTCACATTCATAGATGAGAAAACAAAGTATACCTGGATCACCTTGCTGCAATCAAAGGATAGGGTGTTAGATGCTTCTATAAATTTTCAAAATTATGTTTCTAACCATTACAATGCCAAGATAAAAATTTTGAGATCAGATAATGGTGGGGAATACACAAGTAAAGCATTTAAACAACACCTATCCAAGCATGGAGTGATCCATCAAACAAGCTTTCCATACACTCCACAACAAAATGGAGTGGCTGAGAGAAAGAATAGGCACCTTATGGAGGTTGCTAGGAGTATGATGTTCCACATGAATGTGCCAAAGAGGTTTTGGGGCGATGCAGTGACGACAGCATGCTACCTGATCAACAAGATATCAACCAAAATCTTGCAAGATCAGTCACCACATGAGGTATTAAACAAATCTCGTCCATCTATAGATCACCTTCAGGTATTTGGGTGTGTGTGCTTTGTTTTGATTCCAGGACAACAAAGAAACAAGCTGGAACCAAAGAGCACCAGAGCCATGTTTATAGGTTACTCTCCTCACCAAAAAGGATACAAGTGTTATGCGCCAGATACCAAGAGGGTTCTAGTATCCAGGGATGTGAGGTTTGTTGAGTCCAAAGGCTACTATGCAGAAAAGAGTTGGGATGAAGTAAAAGACTTGTCTCAATCAGCATCAGATAGGGCCGAGAACTTGAGACGGGTTATGAGGGGTATTGGCATCAATATACCAGGAGGGAATACGACAGCTGAGTCAGGCCCCCATCAGGAGAGTTCCACAAGCAATAGAGACCAGGAGGGTCCTAGTAATGAAGCTGCTGCGGGTGCTCCTCTTGATCCTGAGGGGGGGGGGAAGATAACTGAGATACAACCACAAAGCTCAGTTTCTCATGATCAAGCAGAGCAACCAGAAGGACCAGTGGGTAGTAGAGATCAATCTACGGATGATGAGGCTACAATACTGGAAGAAACAGCTCAAGCTCAACCACCAAGAAGAAGCACTAGGATCAGACGACCTCCAACAGATTGGGTGAATACAAGAGTGTATTTAAACTCACAAGCCGTGGCTCATCCCATCCGAGCTACATGCTCTCTAGCTCAGTGTCCTGAGAACCACCAAGCTTTTATGACAAATGTGGATCAAGAATTCATTCCAAGAAGCTATAAAGAAGCCATGGAGCTAGATGAATGGAGAGAGTCTGTGGAGGATGAGATTGAAGCTATGATCAAGAATGGAACCTGGTTTGAAACAGAACTTCCCAAAGGCAAGAAGGCAGTGACAAGCATATTATTGTTCACCATAAAATACTTGGCCAATGGAAAGCCAGAGAGAAAGAAGACTAGACTTGTGGCAAGAGGCTATACACAAGTATATGGAGAGGACTACCTTGAGACATTTGCACCAGTAGCCAAACTCTACACAATCAGAATCCTCTTGTCCATTTCCGTGAACCTAGAGTGGGATCTTTGGCAAATGGATGTCAAAAATGCATTTCTACAAGGAGAGCTTGAAGATGAAGTGTATATGAGACCACCACCTGGTATGAAGATATGGTCAGACCTGGAAATGTGCTGAGGTTGAGAAAGGCTATCTATGGTCTAAAACAATCTCCAAGGGCGTGGTACTACAAGCTGAGCACCACACTCAATGGGAGAGGGTTTGTGAGGTCTGAGGAAGATCATACACTATTTACCCTCACAAGTAAGCAAGGAATCATTGTTATCCTGATCTATGTGGACGACATCATCATAACTGGCAGTGACAAAGAGGGAATTGCATCAACTAAAGCATTCCTCAAGGCAACATTTGATATCAAAGACCTTGGAGAGCTAAGGTACTTCTTGGCATTGAGATGTGTAGAACCAAGGAGGGGTTGTTTCTGTCCCAGAGAAAGTATACACTGGATCTACTAAAAGATGCTGGTGACCTAGGAGGAAGATCAGCCAAGACACCACTAGAAGAGGGATACAAGGTGATGCGTGAGGGGGAGATAGAAGATAAGCCATATGGAGATGTAAGGCACTACAGGAAAATGGTGGGAAAACTCATCTATCTAACCATTACAAGACCGGATGTGTGCTTTGCTGTGAATCAAGTCAGTCAACATATGCAAGCACCAAAGATGCACCATTGGAACATGGTGGAAAGGATTCTGAGATACCTAAGAGAGGCACCAGGACAAGGAGTATGGATAGGCTGCAACAAGAGCACTGAGATAGTGGGGTATTGTGATGCAGATTGGGCTGGAGACAGAGTGGACAGGAGGTCTACTACTGGATATTGTACCTTCATAGGAGGCAACTTAGTCACTTGGAAGAGCAAGAAGCAGAAGATAGTCTTATGCTCTAGTGCAGAAGCTGAATATAAAGCAATGAGGAAACTTACCAGTGAGCTAATCTGGATGAAGAATCTGCTAAGGGATTTGGGAATTGAAAGCAAAGATCCCATCACAATGCATTGTGATAACCAGGCAGCCATCCATATAGCCTCCAACAATGTGTTCCATGAAAGAACCAAACACATTGAGGTTGATTACCATAAAGTTAGACAAGCAGTGGAGCAACGCATCATACTGCCATGTTACACCATAAGTGAAGAGCAACTAGTAGACATCTTCACCAAAGCCGCAAGCCTAAAGGCCTGTGAGTTCATCCATTCAAAGCTTGGACTCATAGACATATCATCTCACTGATTCTCCCCTTCATGAAGTGTTCTACTCTTTTCCCTTGGCTTGGTTGTTGTCCCATGTGGTTTTACCTAGCTAAGGTTTTAATGAGGGAATGCTTCATGACTTCCAAGCTTGACTTGTTTCACATGGTCAAGCTTGAGGGGGAGTGTTGAGATGCAGCATTGTGACATAAGAGTAATCAGAGGAGAAGAAGAGATTCGGATGATACAAGGAAATGGTGTTACCTTGGAACACAAGTCTGGCCGTAGAACCTTGGGAGACAAGGCAACACTATAACTTGCAAAAGAATGTTGATCAGCAAGGAGACCTTCCTAAGTTGCCTCTGATGTGTTTGAAAGAAGAGAGAGACGTTGGAGTGTGAAGACAAGAAGGGGGATGTCGGCAAGAGTTTAATATTGTATTATTCTTGCCTTGGAGCCGTTCATGACAGGTCGCTATCCAAGACCAGGCGACCAGACTACTTGCTCATTTGTTTAAGCTTTTCTCCTTTGTTCTCTTATGCTGCTTATGTCGATATATTAACAATGTATGTGAACCATTTCTAGACAAGTGAATGAAATATGAAACCACTTCAATAAACTTTATCTCTCGGATTCTCTTAATCTCTCTTTCCTGGTTACTAAATCTCATCACTCTTCACACTTAATCTTTAAATCTCACAGAACCACGATCTAAGAAGCTTTATTTGGAACCACTAATCAGTGGAGAATAACCAGGAAGTTGAATAAATCTCATAGGAGTTGTGAGTAAGAAGATATCCCACTTTCTATCCAGGTGATTCCAGATTAGCCTGTTCTAGCATATGGCAATATCTTCATGATTCTTATCAAACCAGGATGAACCACGATCTAAGAAGCTTTATTTGGAACCACTAATCAGTGGAGAATAACCAGGAAGTTGAATAAATCTCATAAGTGTTGTGAATAAGAAGATATCCCACCTTCTATCCAGATGATTCCAGATTAGCCTGTTCGGACATATGCGATTATCTTCATGATTCTTATCAAACCAGGATGAACCAATATGTAAGAAGCTTGATTGGGAACCACTAATCAGTTGAGAATAACCAGGAAGTTGAATAAATCTCATAGGAGTTGTGAGTAAGAAGAAATCCCATTTTCTATCCAGGTGATTTCAAATTAGCCTGTTCGAACGTATGGCAATATCCTCATGATTCTTATCAAACCAGGATGAACCACGATCTAAGAAGCTTTATTTGGAACCACTAATAAGTGGAGAATAACCAGGATGTTGAATAAATCTCATAGGAGTTGTGAGTAAGAAGATATCCCACTTTCTATCCAGATGATTCCAGATTAGCTTGTTCGAACATATGTCAATATCTTCATGATTCTTATCAAACCAGGATGAACCACGATCTAAGAAGCTTTATTTGGAACCACTAATCAGTGGAGAATAACCAGGAAGTTGAATAAACATCATAAGTGTTATGAGCAAGAAGATATCCCACCTTCTATCCAGATGATTCCAGATTAGCATGTTCGGACATATGCCATTATCTTCATGATTCTTATCAAACCTGGATGAACCACGATCTAAGAAGCTTTATTTGGAACCACTAATCAGTGGAGAATAACCAGGAAGTTGAATAAATCTCATAAGTGTTGTGAGCAAGAAGATATCCCACCTTCTATACAGATGATTCCAGATTAGCATGTTCGGACATATGCCATTATCTTCATGATTCTTATCTAACCAGGATAAACCACGATCTAAGAAGCTTTATTTGGAACCACTAATCAGTGGAGAATAACCAGGATGTTGAATAAATCTCATAGGAGTTGTGAGTAAGAAGATATCCCACTTTCTATCCAGATGATTCCAGATTAGCTTGTTCGAACATATGTCAATATCTTCATGATTCTTATCAAACCAGGATGAACCACGATCTAAGAAGCTTTATTTGGAACCACTAATCAGTGGAGAATAACCAGGAAGTTGAATAAACATCATAAGTGTTGTGAGCAATAAGATATCCCACCTTCTATCCAGATGATTCCAGATTAGCATGTTCGGACATATGCCATTATCTTCATGATTCTTATCAAACCTGGATGAACCACGATCTAAGAAGCTTTATTTGGAACCACTAATCAGTGGAGAATAACCAGGAAGTTGAATAAATCTCATAAGTGTTGTGAGCAAGAAGATATCCCACCTTCTATCCAGATGATTCCAGATTAGCCTGTTCGGACATATGCCATTATCTTCATGATTCTTATCTAACCAGGATGAACCACGATCTAAGAAGCTTTATTTGGAACCACTTATCAGTGGAGAATAACCAGGATGTTGAATAAATCTCGTAGGAGTTGTGAGTAAGAAGATATCCCACTTTCTATCCAGATGATTCCAGTTTAGCCTGTTCGAACATATGGCAATATCTTCATGATTCTTATCAAACCATGATGGACCAATATGTAAGAAGCTTTATTGGGAACCACTAATCAGTGGATAATAACCAGGAAGTTGAATAAATCTCATAGGAGTTGTGAGTAAGAAGATATCCCACTTTTTATCCAGGTGATTCCAGATTAGCCTGTTCGGACATATGTCAATATCTTCATGATTCTTATCAAACCAGGATGAACTACGATCTAAGAAGCTTTATTTGGAACCACTAATCAGTGGAGAATAACCAGGAAGTTTGAATAAATCTCATAAGTGTTGTGAGAAAGAAGATATCCCACCTTCTATCCAGATGATTCCAGATTAGCATGTTCGGATATATGTGATTATCTTCATGATTCTTATCAAACCAGGATGGACCAATATGTAAGAAGCTTGATTGGGAACCACTAATCAGTGTAGAATAACCAGGAAGTTGAATAAATCTCATAAGTGTTGTGAGCAAGAAGATATCCCACCTTCTATCCAGATGATTCCAGATTAGCCTGTTCGGACATATGCCATTATCTTCATGATTCTTATCTAACCAGGATGAACCACGATCTAAGAAGCTTTATTTGGAACCACTAATCAGTGGAGAATAACCAGGATGTTGAATAAATCTCGTAGGAGTTGTGAGTAAGAAGATATCCCACTTTCTATCCAGATGATTCCAGATTAGCTTGTTCGAACATATGGCAATATCTTCATGATTCTTATCAAACCAGGATGGACCAATATGTAAGAAGCTTTATTGGGAACCACTAATCAGTGGATAATAACCAGGAAGTTGAATAAATCTCATAGGAGTTGTGAGTAAGAAGATATCCCACTTTTTATCCAGGTGATTCCAGATTAGCCTGTTCGGACATATGGCAATATCTTCATGATTCTTATAAAACCAGGATGAACTACGATCTAAGAAGCTTTATTTGGAACCACTAATCAGTGGAGAATAACCAGGAAGTTGAATAAATCTCATAAGTGTTGTGAGTAAGAAGATATCCCACCTTCTATCCAGATGATTCCAGATTAGCATGTTCGGACATATGCGATTATCTTCATGATTCTTATCAAACCAGGATGGACCAATATGTAAGAAGCTTGATTGGGAACCACTAATCAGTGGAGAATAACCAGGAAGTTTGAATAAATCTCATAAGTGTTGTGAGCAAGAAGATATCCCACCTTCTATCCAGATGATTCCAGATTAGCATGTTCGAATATATGTGATTATCTTCATGATTCTTATCAAACCAGGATGGACCAATATGTAAGAAGCTTGATTGGGAACCACTAATCAGTGTAGAATAACCAGGAAGTTGAATAAATCTCATAAGTGTTGTGAGCAAGAAGATATCCCACCTTCTATCCAGATGATTCCAGATTAGCCTGTTCGGACATATGCCATTATCTTCATGATTCTTATCTAACCAGGATGAACCACGATCTAAGAAGCTTTATTTGGAACCACTAATCAGTGGAGAATAACCAGGATGTTGAATAAATCTCGTAGGAGTTGTGAGTAAGAAGATATCCCACTTTCTATCCAAACGATTCCAGATTAGCTTGTTCGAACATATGGCAATATCTTCATGATTCTTATCAAACCAGGATGGACCAATATGTAAGAAGCTTTATTGGGAACCACTAATCAGTGGATAATAACCAGGAATTTGAATAAATCTCATAGGAGTTGTGAGTAAGAAGATATCCCACTTTCTATCCAGATGATTCCAGATTAGCCTGTTCGAACATATGGCAATATCTTCATGATTCTTATCAAACCAGGATGAACCACGATCTAAGAAGCTTTATTTGGAACCACTAATCAGTGGAGAATAACCAGGAAGTTGAATAAATCTCATAAGTGTTGTGAGAAAGAAGATATCCCACCTTCTATCCAGATGATTCCAGATTAGCCTGTTCGGACATATGCCATTATCTTCATGATTCTTATCTAACTAGGATGAACCACGATCTAAGAAGCTTTATTTGGAACCACTAATCAGTGGAGAATAACCAGGAAGTTGAATGAATCTCATAGGAGTTGTGAGTAAGAAGATATCCCACCTTCTATCCAGATGATTCCAGATTAGCATGTTCGGACGTATGGCAATATCTTCATGATTCTTATCAAACCAGGATGAACCACGATCTAAGAAGCTTTATTTGGAACCGCTAATCAGTGGAGAATAACCAGGAAGTTGAATAAATCTCATAGGAGTTGTGAGTAAGAAGAAATCCCATTTTCTATCCAGGTGATTGCAAATTAGCCTGTTCGGACATATGATATTATCTTCATGATTCTTATCTAACCAGGATGAACCACGATCTAAGAAGCTTTATTTGGAACCACTAATCAGTGGAGAATAACCAGGATGTTGAATAAATCTCATAGGAGTTGTGAGTAAGAAGATATCCCACTTTCTATCCAGATGATTCCAGATTAGCTTGTTCGAACATATGTCAATATCTTCATGATTCTTATCAAACCAGGATGAACCACGATCTAAGAAGCTTTATTTGGAACCACTAATCAGTGGAGAATAACCAGGAAGTTGAATAAACATCATAAGTGTTGTGAGCAAGAAGATATCCCACCTTCTATCCAGATGATTCCAGATTAGCATGTTCGGACATATGCCATTATCTTCATGATTCTTATCAAACCTGGATGAACCACGATCTAAGAAGCTTTATTTGGAACCACTAATCAGTGGAGAATAACCAGGAAGTTGAATAAATCTCATAAGTGTTGTGAGCAAGAAGATATCCCACCTTCTATCCAGATGATTCCAGATTAGCCTGTTCGGACATATGCCATTATCTTCATGATTCTTATCTAACCAGGATAAACCACGATCTAAGAAGCTTTATTTGGAACCACTAATCAGTGGAGAATAACCAGGATGTTGAATAAATCTCATAGGAGTTGTGAGTAAGAAGATATCCCACTTTCTATCCAGATGATTCCAGATTAGCTTGTTCGAACATATGTCAATATCTTCATGATTCTTATCAACCCAGGATGAACCACGATCTAAGAAGCTTTATTTGGAACCACTAATCAGTGGAGAATAACCAGGAAGTTGAATAAACATCATAAGTGTTGTGAGCAAGAAGATATCCCACCTTCTATCCAGATGATTCCAGATTAGCATGTTCAGACATATGCCATTATCTTCATGATTCTTATCAAACCTGGATGAACCACGATCTAAGAAGCTTTATTTGGAACCACTAATCAGTGGAGAATAACCAGGAAGTTGATTAAATCTCATAAGTGTTGTGAGCAAGAAGATATCCCACCTTCTATCCAGATGATTCCAGATTAGCCTGTTCGGACATATGCCATTATCTTCATGGTTCTTATCTAACCAGGATGAACCACGATCTAAGAATCTTTATTTGGAACCACTAATCAGTGGAGAATAACCAGGATGTTGAATAAATCTCGTAGGAGTTGTGAGTAAGAAGATATCCCACTTTCTATCCAGATGATTCCAGTTTAGCCTGTTCGAACATATGGCAATATCTTCATGATTCTTATCAAACCAGGATGGACCAATATGTAAGAAGCTTTATTGGGAACCACTAATCAGTGGAGAATAACCAGGAAGTTGAATAAATCTCATAGGAGTTGTGAGTAAGAAGATATCCCACTTTTTATCCAGGTGATTCCAGATTAGCCTGTTCGGACATATGTCAATATCTTCATGATTCTTATCAAACAAGGATGAACCAATATATAAGAATCTTGATTGGGAACACTAATCAGTGGAGAATAACCAGGAAGTTGATTAAATCTCATAAGTGTTGTGAGCAAGAAGATATCCCACCTTCTATCCAGATGATTCCAGATTAGCCTGTTCTGACATTTGCCATTATCTTCATGATTCTTATCAAACCAGGATGAACCACGATCTAAGAAGCTTTATTTGGAACCACTAATCAGTGGAGAATAACCAGGAAGTTGAATAAATCTTATAGGAGTTTTTTGGGTAAGAAGATATCCCACTTTCTATCCAGATGATTCCAGATTAGCATGTTCGGACATATGGCAATATCTTCATGATTCTTATCAAACCAAGATGAACCACGATCTAAGAAGATTTATTTGGAACCACTAATCAGTGGAGAATATCCAGGAAGTTGAATAAATCTCATAAGTGTTGTGAGCAAGAAGATATCCCACCTTCTATCCAGATGATTCCAGATTAGCCTCTTCGGACATATGCCATTATCTTCACGATTCTTATCAAACCAGGATGAACCACGATCTAAGAAGCTTTATTTGGAACCACTAATTAGTGGAGAATAACCAGGAAGTTGAATAAATCTCATAGGAGTTTTTTGAGTAAGAAGATATCCCACTTTCTATACAGATGATTCCAGATTAGCCTGTTCGGACATATGACAATATCTTCATGATTCTTATCAAACCAGGATGAACCACGATCTAAGAAGCTTTATTTGTAACCACTAATCAGTGGAGAATAACCAGGAAGTTGAATAAATCTCATAGGAGTTTTTTGGGTAAGAAGATATCCCACTTTCTATCCAGATGATTCCAGATTAGCCTGTTCGGACATATGAAAATATCTTCATGATTCTTATCAAACCAGGATGAACCACGATCTAAGAAGCTTTATTTGGAACCACTAATCAGTGGAGAATAACCAGGAAGTTGAATAAATCTCATAAGTGTCGTGAGCAAGAAGATATCCCACCTTCTATCCAGATTATTCCAGATTAGCATGTTCAGACATATTCCATTATCTTCATGATTCTTATCAAACCAAGATGAACCAATATGTAAGAAGCTTGATTGGGAACCACTAATCAGTGGAGAATAACCAGGAAGTTGAATAAATCTCATAGGAGTTGTGAGTAAGAAGATATCCCACTTTCTATCCAGGTGATTCCAGATTAGCCTGTTCGGACATATGGCAATATCTTCATGATTCTTATCAAACCAGGATGAACTACGATCTAAGAAGCTTTATTTGGAACCACTAATCAGTGGAGAATAACCAGGAAGTTGAATAAATATCATAAGTGTTGTGAGTAAGAAAATATCCCACCTTATATCCAGATGATTCCAGATTAGCCTGTTCCGACATATGCGATTATCTTCATGATTCTTATCAAACTGGGATGGACCAATATGTAAGAAGCTTGATTGGGAACCACTAATCAGTGGAGAATAACCAGGAAGTTGAATAAATCTCATAAGTGTTGTGAGCAAGAAGATATCCCACCTTCTATCCAGATGATTCCAGATTAGCCTGTTCGGACATATGCCATTATCTTCATGATTCTTATCTAACCAGGATGAACCACGATCTAAGAAGTTTTATTTGGAACCACTAATCAGTGGAGAATAACCAGGATGTTGAATAAATCTCGTAGGAGTTGTGAGTAAGAAGATATCCCACTTTCTATCCAGATGATTCCAGATTAGCCTGTTCGAACATATGGCAATATCTTCATGATTCTTATCAAACCCGGATGAACCACGATCTTAGAAGCTTTATTTGGAACCACTAATCAGTGGAGAATAACCAGGAAGTTGAATAAATCTCATAAGTGTTGTGAGAAAGAAGATATCCCACCTTCTATCCAGATGATTCCAGATTAGCCTGTTCGGACATATGCCATTATCTTCATGATTCTTATCTAACCAGGATGAACCACGATCTAAGAAGCTTTATTTGGAACCACTAATCAGTGGAGAATAACCAGGAAGTTGAATAAATCTCATAGGAGTATAGGGGAGGAGACAAGCTTGATATGAGCTTTTATGCCTCCTGGTCTACTCACAAATTATTTCTCCATGGTCAGGAATATGTATCTTGTGCAGGCTCTGATCAACATGGGTAATCTGTCAAACCAACACTAAGACAAGCATCAGTAGACAAAAAAAGACCAGAACATTGGTTTTCACCAAGTCTGATCTTTAAAACACAATTTAAATAAGCACAGCAGCAATGGACAGATATCTTTAAGATTCTATCCTAGCAACACTCTCTGAATCCTAATCAACAAGATTAAGCATTCAGGCAACAACACAATCAATTTTCCTAAGGGCAGAAGCAAGACAATTCTTTCAAGACAGCTTAGTAACCCTAGGCAGATTCTAACAAGAGATTGTGAGAAGAGAGAATAAAGAATTTGCTCAAGAGATCTAATGGACAGAGTTTTGCTCTGTTTACTTGAGTTTTGCGGAAGCATTAACAGCCAGGAGCAACCAATACTCCTCAAGAGTTTGGTGCTTTAGTAGCGGAAACACAATGGACCATTGAACAATTAATTTGGTCACTGATCTTAGACAAGTGCCACTGGAATAACTCATGAACTGATGTTTTCCAGGGCTTGCAACAAGAGAACCATCAGAATAACACATAAACAAGTGTTTTCTATGGCTCACACAACAAAGACACCAATGGATCAAAACAGTTTGTCCACTGGTCAAATATTTTTAAAACATTTTTCAAAATCATATTACTCAAGAATCTGTTCAAAAACATTTTTCAGTATTCTTTTTTTTAAGTGATTTCAAGATACAAGAATAATCTTTTCTCCCTCCCTCAGGCTGGTAAGAACATATTTCAGTCTTTCATCCAAACCTTAAACAATGAGGAGATCAAGGGGAGAGTCATTGATTTTTTTTTTTTTTAACATTTGAAGATTGTATCTTGAATTTTGGAAAATATACTTTGTCTAAACTCTCTACTGCTCATGTTTTTGAATCCTAGCCACACAGCTCATCGAAAACGATTTCAAAGTGAGAGAGAGAGCTTCAGATCAAAGTAGAATAGAGTGAGTTCAGCCCAAGAGAGCAACTAGGCTCTGATACCATGCTGAAATTCATGAGTATCCAGATGATTCCAGATTAGCCTGTTCGGATATATGCCATTATCTTCATGATTCTTATCAAACCAGGATGAACAACGATCTAAGATATCCCACCTTCTATCAAGATGATTCCAGATTAGCCAACATATGCCATTATCTTCATGATTCTTATCAAACCAGGATGAACCAAAATCTAAGAAGCTTTATTTGGAACCACTAATCAGTTGTGAATAACCAGGAAGTTGAATAAATCTCATAGGAGTTGTGATTAAGAAGATATCCCACTTTCTATCCAGATGATTCCAGATTAGCCTGTCCGGACATATGGCAATATCTTCATGATTCTTATCAAACCAGGATGAACCAATATATAAGAATCTCGATTGGGAACACTAATCAGTGGAGAATAACCAGGAAGTTGAATAAATCTCATAAGTGTTGTGAGCAAGAAGATATCCCACCTTCTATCCAGATGATTCCAGATTAGCCTGTTCGGACATATGCCATTATCTTCATGATTCTTATCAAACCAGGATGAACCACGATCTAAGAAGCTTTATTTGGAACCACTAATCAGTGGAGAATAACCAGGAAGTTGAATAAATCTCATAGGAGTTGTGAGTAAGAAGATATCCCACTTTCTATCCAGATGATTCCAGATTAGCCTGTTCGAACATATGGCAATATCTTCATGATTCTTATCAAACCAGGATGAACCACGATCTAAGAAGCTTTATTTGGAAACACTAATCAGTGGAGAATAACCAGGAAGTTGAATAAATCTCATAAGTGTTGTGAGCAAGAAGATATCCCACCTTCTATCCAGATGATTCCAGATTAGAATGTTCGGACATATGCCATTATCTTCATGATTCTTATCAAACCAGGATTAACCACGATCTAAGAAGCTTTATTTGGAACCACTAATCAGTGGAGAATAACCAGAAATTTGAATAAATCTCATAAGTGTTGTGAGCAAGAAGATATCCCACCTTCTATCCAGATGATTCCAGATTAGCCTGTTCGGACATATGCCATTATCTTCATGATTCTTATCAAACCAGGATGAACCACGATCTAAGAAGCTTTATTTTGGAACCA
>CM033986.1:9006403-9184496 GCA_019706035.1 Raphanus raphanistrum subsp. raphanistrum | reverse complement strand
CCAGAAAGTTGAATAAATATCATAGGAGTTGTGAGCAAGAAGATATCCCACCTTCTATCCAGATGATTCCAGATTAGCCTGTTCGGACATATGGCAATATCTTCATGATTCTTATTAAACCAGGATGAACCACGATCTAAGAAGATTTATTTGGAACCACTATTCAGTGGAGAATAACCAGAAAGTTGAATAAATCTCATAGGAGTTGTGAGTAAGAAGATATCCCACTTTCTATCCAGATGATTCCAGATTAGCCTGTTTGGACATATGGCAATATCTTCATGATTCTTATCAAACCAGGATGAACCACGATCTAAGAAGATTTATTTGGAACCACTAATCAGTGGATAATAACCAGGAAGTTGAATAAATCTCATAAGTGTTGTGAGCAAGAAGATATCCCACCTCTATTCAGATGATTCCAGATTAGCATGTTCGGACATATGCCATTATCTTCATGATTCTTGTCATACCAGGATGAACCACGATCTAAGAAGCTTTATTTGGAACCACTAATCAGTGGAGAATAACCAGGAAGTTGAATAAATCTCATAGGAGTTGTGAGTAAGAAGATATCCCACTTTCTATCCAGATGATTCCAGAGTAGCCTGTTCGGACATATGGCAATATCTTCATGATTCTTATCAAACCAGGATGAAACATGATCTAAGAAGCTTTATTTGGAACCACTAATCAGTGGTGAATAACCAGGAATTTGAATAAATCTCATAAGTGTTGTGAGCAAGAAGATATCCCACCTTCTATCCAGATGATTCCAGATTAGCCTGTTTGGACATATGTCATTATCTTCATGATTCTTATCAAACCAGGTTGAAACAATATGTAAGAAGCTTGATTGGGAACCACTAATCAGTGGAGAATAACGTGGAAGTTGAATAAATCTCATAGGAGTTGTGAGTAAGAAGATATCCCACTTTCTATCCAGATGATTCCAGATTAGCCTGTTCGGACATATGGCAATATCTTCATGATTCTTATCAAACCAGGATGAACTACGATCTAAGAAGATTTATTTGGAACCACTAATCAGTGGAGAATAACCATGAAATTAAATAAATCTTGTGAGCAAGAAGATATCCCACCTTCTATCCAGATGATTCCAGATTAGCCTGTTCGGACATATGCCATTATCTTCATGATTATTATCAAACCAGGATGAACCACGATCTAAGAAGCTTTATTTGGAACCACTAATCAGTGGAGAATAACCAGGAAGTTGAATAAATCTCATAAGTGTTGTGAGTAAGAAGATATCCCACTTTCTATCCAGGTGATCCCAGATTAGCCTGTTCGGACAGATGGCAATATCCTCATGATTCTTATCAAACAAGGATGAACCACGATCTAAGGAGCTTTATTTGGAACCACTAATCAGTGGAGAATAACCAGGAAGTTGAATAAATCTAATAAGTGTCGTGAGCAAGAAGATATCCCACCTTCTATCCAGATGATTCCATATTAGCATGTTCGGACATATGGCAATATCTTCATGATTCTTATCAAACCATTATGAACCACGATCTAAGAAGCTTTATTTGGAACCACTAATCAGTGGAGAATAACCAGGAAGTTGAATAAATCTCATAAGTGTTGTGAGAAAGAAGATATCCCACCTCTATTCAGATGATTCCAGATTAGCATGTTCGGACATATGCCATTATCTTCATGATTCTTGTCATACCAGGATGAACCACGATCTAGGAAGCTTTATTTGGAACCACTAATCAGTGGAGAATAACTAGGAAGTTGAATAAATCTCAAAGGAGTTGTGAGTAAAAAGATATCCCACTTTCTATCCAGATGATTCCAGATTAGCCTGTTCGGACATATGGCAATATCTTCATGATTCTTATCAAACCAGGATGAAACATGATCTAAGAAGCTTTATTTGGAACCACTAATCAGTGGTGAATAACCAGGAATTTGAATAAATCTCATAAGTGTTGTGAGCAAGAAGATATCCCACCTTCTATCCAGATGATTCCAGATTAGCCTATTTGGACATATATCATTATCTTCATGATTCTTATAAAACCAGGATGAACCAATATGTAAGAAGCTTGATTGGGAACCACTAGTCAGTGGAGAATAACCAGGAAGTTGAATAAATCTCATAGGAGTTGTGCGTAAGAAGATATCCCACTTTCTTTCTAGCTGATTCCAAATTAGCCTGTTCGGACATATGACAATATCTTCATTATTCTTATCAAACCAGGATGAACCACGATCTAAGAAGCTTTATTTGGAACCACTACTCAGTGGAGAATAACCAGGAAGTTGAATAAATCTCATAAGTGTTGTGAGCAAGAAGATATCCCACCTTCTATCCAGATGATTCCAGGTTAGCCTGTTCGGACATATGCCATTATCTTCATCATTCTTATCAAACCAGGATGAACCACGATCTAAGAAGCTTTATTTGGAACCACTAATCAGTGGAGAATAACCAGGAAGTTGAATAAATCTCATAGGAGTTGTGAGTAAGAAGATATCCCACTTTCAATCCAGATGATTCTAGATTAGCCTGTTCAAACATATGCCACTATCTTCATGATTCTTATCAAACCAGGATGAACCACGATCTAAGAAGCTTTATTTGGAACCACTATTCATTGGAGAATAACCAGAAAGTTAAATAAATCTCATAGTAGTTGTGACTAAGAAGATATCCCACTTTCTATCCAGATGATTCCAGATTAGCCTGTTCGGACATATGGCAATATCTTCATGATTCTTATCAAACCAGGATGAACCAAGATCTAAGAAGCTTTATTTGGAACCAAGAATCAGTGGATAATAACCAGGAAGTTGAGTAAATCTCATAAGTGTTGTGAGTATGAAGATATCCCACTTTCTATCCAGATGATTCCAGAATAGCCTGTTCGGACATATGGCAATATCATCATGATTCTTATCAAACCAGGATGAACCACGATCTAAGGAGCTTTATTTGGAACCACTAATCAGTGGAGAATAACCAGGAAGTTGAATAAATCTCATAGGAGTTGTGAGTAAGAAGATATCCCACTTTCTATCCAGATGATTCCAAAATAGCATGTTCGAACATATTGCAATATCTTCATGATTCTTATCAAACCAGGATGAACCACAATCTAAGAAGCTTTAATTGGAACCACTAGTCAGTGGAGAATAACCAGAAAGTTGAATAAATCTCATAAGTGTTGTGAGCAAGAAGATATCCCACCTTTTATCCATATGATTCCAGATTAGCCTGTTCGGACATATGCCATTATCTTCATGATTCTTATCAAACCAGGATGAACCACGATCTAAGAAGCTTTATTTGGAACAACTAGTCAGTGGAGAATTACCAGGAAGTTAAATAAATCTCATAGGAATTGTGAGTAAGAACATATCCCACTTTCTATCCAGATGATTCCAGATTAGCCTGTCGGACATATGGCAATATCTTCATGATTCTTATCAAACCAGGATGAACCACAATCTAAGAAGCTTTATTTGGAACCACTAATCAGTGGAGAATAACCAGAAATTTGAAAAAATCTCATTAGTGTTGTGAGCAAGAAGATATCCCACCTTATATCCAGATGATTCCAGATTAGCCTGTTCGGACATATGCCATTATCTTCATGATTCTTATCAAACCAGAATGAACCACGATCTACGAAGCTTTATTTGGAACTACTAATCAGTGGAGAATAACCAGGAAGTTGAATAAATCTCATAGGAGTTGTGAGTAAGAAGATATCCCACTTTCTATCCAGATGATTCCAGATTAGCCTGTTTGGACATATGACAATATCTTCATGATTCTTATCAAACCAGGATGAACCACGATCTAAGAAGCTTTATTTGGAACCACTAATCAGTGGAGAATAACCAGGAAGTTGAATAAATCTCATAAGTGTTATGAGCAAGAAGATATCCCAGCTTCTATCCAGATGATTCCAGATTAACCTGTTCGGACATATGCCATTATCTTCATGATTCTTATCAAACCAGGATGAACCACAATCTAAGAAGCTTTATTTGAAACCATTAATCAGTGGAGAATAACCAGGAAGTTGAATAAATATAATAAGTGTTGTGAGTAAGAAGATATCCCACCTTCTATCCAGATGATTCCAGATTAGCCTGTTCGGACATATGCCATTATCTTCATGATTCTTATCAAACCAGGATGAACCAATATGTAAGAAGCTTGATTGGGAACCACTAATCAGTGGAGAATAACTAGGAAGTTGAATAAATCTCATAGGAGTTGTGAGTAAGAAGATATCCAACTTTCTATCCAGATGATTCCAGATTAGCCTGTTTGGACATATGGCAATATCTTCATGATTCTTATCAAACCAGGATGAACCACGATCTAAGAAGCTTTATTTGGAACCACTAATCAGTGGAGAATAACCAGGAAGTTGAATAAATCTCATAGGAGTTGTGAGTAAGAAGATATCCAACTTTCTATCCAGATGATTCCAGATTAGCCTGTTTGGACATATGGCAATATCTTTATGATTCTTATCAAACCAGGATGAACCACGATCTAAGAAGCTTTATTTGGAACCACTAATCAGTGGAGAATAACCAGGAAGTTGAATAAATCTCATAAGTGTTATGAGCAAGAAGATATCCCACCTTCTATCCAGATGATTCCAGATTAACCTGTTCGGACATATGCCATTATCTTCATGATTCTTATCAAACCAGGATGAACCACGATCTAAGAAGCTTTATTTGGAACCACTAATCAGTGGAGAATAACCAGGAAGTTGAATAAACATCATAGGAGTTGTGAGTAAGAAGATATCCCTTTTTCTATCCAGATGATTCCAGATTAGCCTGTTCGGACATATGGCAATATCTTCATGATTCTTATCAAACCAGGATGAACCACGATCTAAGAAGCTTTATTTGGAACCACTAATCAGCGGGGAATAACCAGGAAGTTGAATAAATCTCATAAGTGTTGTAAGCAAGAAGATATCCCACCTTCTATCCAGATGATTCCAGATTAGTCTGTTCGGACATATGACATTATCTTCATGATTCTTATCAAACCAGGATGAACCACGATCTAAGAAGCTTTATTTTGAAACACTAATAAGTGGAGAATAACCAGGAAGGTTAATAAATCTCATAGGGGTTGTGAGTAAGAAGATATCCCACTTTCTATCCAGATGATTCCAGATTAGCCTGTTCGGACATATGGCAATATCTTTATGATTCTTATCAAACCAGGATGAACCACGATCTAAGAAGCTTTATTTGAAACCATTAATCAGTGGAGAATAACCAGGAAGTTGAATAAATCTAATAAGTGTTGTGAGTAAGAAGATATCCCTTTTTCTATCCAGATGATTCCAGATTAGCATGTTCGGACATATGCCATTATCTTCATGATTCTTATCAAACCAGGATGAACCAATATGTAAGAAGCTTGATTGGAAACCACTAATCAGTGGAGAATAACCAGGAAGTTGAATAAATCTCATAGGAGTTGTGCGTAAGAAGATATCCCACTTTCTTTCCAGATGATTCCAAATTAGCCTGTTCGGACATATGGCAATATCTTCATGATTCTTATCAAACCAGGATGAACCACGATCTAAGAAGCTTTATTTGGAACCACTAGTCAGTGGAGAATAACCAGGAAGTTGAATAAATCTCATAGGAGTTGTGAGTAAGAAGATATCCCACTTTCAATCCAGATGATTCCAGATTAGCCTGTTCAGACATATGCCACTATCTTCATGATTCTTATCAAACCAGGATGAACCACGATCTAAGAAGCTTTATTTGGAACCACTATTCAGTGGAGAATAACCAGGAAGTTAAATAAATCTCATAGTAGTTGTGAGTAAGAAGATATCCCACTTTATATCTAGATGATTCCAGATTAGCCTGTTCGGACATATGGCAATATCTTCATGATTCTTATCAAACCAGGATGAACCAAGATCTAAGAAGCTTTATTTGGAACCACTAATCAGTGGATAATAACCAGGAAGTTGAATAAATCTCAAAAGTGTTGTGAGTATGAAGATATCCCACTTTCTATCCAGATGATTCCAGATTAGCCTGTTCGGACATATGGCAATATCATCATGATTCTTATCAAACCAGGATGAACCACGATCTAAGGAGCTTTATTTGGAACCACTAATCAGTGGAGAATAACCAGGAAGTTGAATAAATCTCATAGGAGTTGTGAGTAAGAAGATATCCCACTTTCTATCCAGATGATTCCAAATTAGCATGTTCGGACATATTGCAATATCTTCATGATTCTTATCAAACCAGGATGAACCACAATCTAAGAAGCTTTAATTGGAACCACTAATCAGTGGAGAATAACCAGAAAGTTGAATAAATCTCATAAGTGTTGTGAGCAAGAAGATATCCCACCTTCTATCCAGATGATTCCAGATTAGCCTGTTCGGACATATGCCATTATCTTCATGATTCTTATCAAACCAGGATGAACTGTGGGAACCGAAATTCGCACTGTCGATTTTAGTTAAGTTAAAACGTAGGAAAACTAAGTTGACCTAGTTTTCCCCGAGGATCCCGGCTATCTGCTGGGCCACGCACGACAAAGTTAAAACAAGTCTAATTCGAGAATAAACGCGTAAAATGAATAGAGCAAAAAGAAAGAATCTTATTTCCGAATCTGCGGAGAACGTTTGGACAACAGGTCGAGATCACGGCCACAAGAGCTGTCGATCGTCGCTAGTCTTAGAACCTAGATCTAACCTAGTTGAGTCGCAGCTCGCTAAAACAGGAAATAAGCGCCTAAGTTCTAATTTGCTCTGGAGTAGTTTCTTTCTTCTGATTTCGGATCCCCCCTCCTCTGCTCCTAGCATTGCTTATATACTCCCATATGACGGTCTATCCTTGATGGGCTGAGTCTGCCGCGGGCTGAACTTTTTCCATTTTCGTCGGCTTTCGTGTTTATCGGGAAAGTTGACATTTATCTTTTCGGAAAGTTGTCATTTATTTTTTTGGAAGTTTAACATTTATCTTGTCAGGCAAAGATAATCGTAAACCGCCGCATCTATCCTTTTAGGAAATCGTAAACTGGTTGTCCGATCGGAATTGGTCCCCTTCGGGCCGTATTCCGATCTTCCGCGGTTTTTCCACGATTTCCCTGAAAGGACGCTCCTACTTGGATGTCAAGTCTTTCGGAAGATCTTCGATCCATTGCTAAGGTGAATGGTGTTGTAAGATAACCATCACCGTTTTATACGAAGTCTTCCTATCCGTTGACGTCTTAGGGGTTTTTAGAAATCCCGGAACAGAGAAAGGGTCTTGTTTGTAAGGACTCGGAAAGTCGCGAAACACGGATTTCTGGCGACCCGGAGGTTTGGAACTTACGCACGAAGACCAGCCGTCCGACGACCCGAGCCAGCACGGGGCTAGCCGCCCGGCGACCACGGCCAGCACGGGCGCTAGCCGCCGGCGGCCACGGCCAGCACGGGGCTAGCCGCCCGGCGACCACGGCCAGCACGGGCGCTAGCCGCCGGCGGCCACGGCCAGCACGGGGCTAGCCGCCCGGCGACCACGGCCAGCACGGGCGCTAGCCGCCGGCGGCCACGGCCAGCACGGGGCTAGCTGCCCGGCGGCCACGGCCAGCACGGGCGCTAGCCGCCGGCGGCCACGGCCAGCACGGGGCTAGCCGCCCGGCGGCCACGGCCAGCACGGGCGCTAGCCGCCGGCGGCCACGGCCAGCACGGGGCTAGCCGCCCGGCGGCCACGGCCAGCACGGGCGCTAGCCGCCGGCGGCCACGGCCAGCACGGGGCTTAGCCGCCCGGCGGCCACGGCCACGCTCGGTGTTGGCTTCTCGGTTCCTTCGGCGTGTTTCGTGTTCCTTGCGTTTTTTAGTTTTCCGAAGGTCTTTACTTGTGTAGAAAATGTTTCTAGCAGTTGATTTCGAGACGACGAATCTCGAACTTAATTTTTCTTAAGGTTTCTCGATTAACAATTAGTCTCTCGAGGTTGCTTTAACATTTTTCATGTTTTTCCGAGACTTTCGGACATTGATTTCGTCTTGACCGATTTTGACCCCAACATGAACCATGATCTAAGAAGCATTATTTGGAACCAATAATCAGTAGAGAATAACGAGGAAGTTGAATAAATCTCATAGGAGTTGTGAGTAAGAAGATATCCCACTTTCTATCCAGATGATTCCAGATTAGTCTGTTCGGACATATGGCAATATCTTCATGATTCATATCAAACCAGGATGAACCCCGATCTAAGAAGCTTTATTTGGAACCACTAATCAGTGGAGAATAACCAGGAAGTTGAATAAATCTCATAAGTGTTGTGAGCAAGAAGATATCCCACCTTCTATCCAGATGATTCCAGATTAGCCTGTTCGGACATATGTCATTATCTTCATGATTATTATCAAACCAGGATGAACCACGATCTAGAATTTGACTTCTTTGCTGAGGAGAGATGTAAGGGGTATGGTTATTTTGCTAAAATCTTTTATGAATCTCCTGTAGAAACCAACATGTCCTAGAAAACTTCTTACATCTTTTACATTGGTCGGTGTTGGCAAACCTGTCATCACTTCTATTTTAGCTTTGTCCACCTCGATACCGGCTGCAGATACCTTGTGGCCTAAAACAATCCCATCATTAACCATAAAATGGCATTTCTCCCAATTTAGAGCAAGATTTTTCTCCTCACATCTAGCTAATACCTTGCACAAGTTGTTGAGGCATGATGTAAAATCGGATCCATACACCGAGAAATCATCCATGAAAACATCAATGAAATCCTCGCTCATATCTGTAAAGATAGACATCATGCATCTCTGGAAGGTAGCAGGAGCATTACAAAGTCCAAAGGGCATCCTTCGGTATGCGAATGTACCATATGGACAAGTGAATGTGGTCTTTTCCTGATCCTCAGGATGAATAGGGATTTGGAAAAATCCGGAATAACCGTCGAGAAAACAGTAGTACTGATGATTCGCTAATCTTTCGAGCATTTGGTCGATGAAGGGCAGGGGAAAATGATCCTTCCTAGTGGCCGCATTTAATTTCCTATAATCAATACACATTCGATGTCCAGTGACGGTTCTGGTAGGAATGAGTTCGTCTTTATCGTTCTTCACCACTGTAATACCTACCTTTTTCGGAACGACATGCACATGGCTTACCCAATTACTATCTGAAATCGGGTAAATGATTCCGGCATCGAGTAGTTTAATGATTTCCTTCTTAACTACTTCTTTCAGGTTTGGGTTTAGCCTTCTTTGGTGTTCTATTGATGGTTTCGAGTTATCTTCTAAATGAATGCGGTGCATGCATAGAGTAGGAGAGATACCAGGAATATCTTCGAGAGAATACCCGAGAGCTTTCTTATACTTGCGCAATTTGTTCAGTAGCAATGCAAGTTCTCCATCATTCAGGTTGGCATTAACGATTACAGGATAAGAATTATCATAGAGAAAAGCGTATTTGAGTCCAGCGGGTAATTGTTTCAACTCGACCTTCGGTGCTTTTTCAGAGCTCAAATTGTCCAGCGAAGATGGTTGTCGATCGATGATACGTTGTGTATATCGATCGACGTTGATTTTTGACTCGTCGTTTTCCTCTTCATCAACATTTTTTATTTCCACGCTTGCGTTCATCGGCCGCGTATATTCGTCTGTCCTATTATCTGTGCTAAACATGTTTCTTTCAGTGGTAGAAAGGTCATTTTCTAAGGAGTCATCTGAGCGTAGATCCGCGGAGGATTCTTCAGCTTGCTCAGAGATGTCATCCACATAGAATGCTTGATTATCGAGTAGGGGATGTTTGATTAATTTTTCCATGTCAAAAGTCATTGAAATGTCTCCAATGTTCAAACGTAATCGTCCTTCCTTTACGTCAATTATTGCTCCAGCTGTGGCTAGGAAAGGTCTTCCTAAAATAAGGGGATCCTTCGGTGTATTTTAACACAACGAAGTCCGTAGGTATATGACAATTGTTTATCTTTATAGGTACGTCCTCAAGTAGTCCTTCTGGTACTCGAATGGATCTATCAGCAAGAACCAGGGTTATTTGTGTTGGTTTAAATTCGTCAAACCCGAGGGATATAGCAACAGAGTAAGGCATAAGGTTGACGCTGGAGCCTAGATCGCAAAGTGATCTATCAAATCGTTTATCTTTTATGTTGCAATCTAGAACAAAACTTCCAGGGTCAGGTCTTTTGATCTGTATTTCGCCTTGGATTATGGCACTTACATCTTTAGAAAGCATCATGACACTGTTTTCCGACGATGGAAAACTTTTGGATACCATGTCTTTCACATATTTCTTAATGGGAGGTGAAACTTTCATGGCATCACTCAGTGGAGTTTCAACTGTGATATTTTCGAGGGCTTTCTTGCAAATTGCTTTATCCAATTCTCGTTTTGTCTGCGAAGTGTTGGGAGGGGAGGGTGGTAAAGGTTTGTACACTCTCTCTATTACCGGTTCGACAGGTGTCGTTCTCGATGTAGTAGGTGTAGGACGTCGATCGATGATTGCATCACCACGTCGATCGATGTTCTTGCCCTTCCGTCGATCGATAGTTGCATCTTTCTTTTTATCGTCGCTGAGGTTAATCGGGTCAGAATCATCAAGAGTTATTGGTTTGTATCCACATTTTTCAGTTCTCTCTCCTTCAGCGAGTTCGCCATTGGAAACGCTTTCTCTTGTAGTTGGAACAAGGCGTTTCCCGCTCCTTAGAAGTACAGAGCAGACTTGACGTTTTGGGTTTGTGTCGACCTTTCTAGGGAGACATTCTTTTTCTCTTCGGACAAACTCATCGTCGTGGGAAACTCGGCTATTCAAAACTTTTACATGATCGCTCAAAGCCTTAAATTTCTTATTGAAATTAGAGCACATGGAATCTAATCTTACATCAACATCCAGGACCGTCTTCTGCTGGTCTTTCAAAATTTCTTCCAATTTAGATTCCACAATGCTCTCATGAGTCTGTTCTTCCTCATGGCTTCTTGTAGACCTCATGTTTATCTGCGGGTTAACAAGTTTTTGTTCGCAAAAGACAATCTGATCGATGAGGTTTACATGTTCTTCTTCATCTCCTTCATGTGAAAAGGTCTTGGATATCCGATCTCCATTGGAAATCTCCCTCTTTCTCCTCTCGAGACCAACCTTCGCGGTACTAGTGCTGGTTGCCACATTTTCAATTAGCCTCGTGGCTTCTTGGGGGATCCTAGTTTTGAAGTTCCCTTGACTTGCAGCGTCCAAAGTCGATTGGTATATCAAATCGAGAGCTCTGAAGAAAATATTAAGTAGTTGAATCTTGGAAAATCCATGGTGGGGACAGTCTCGTTGGTAGCCTTTGAATCTCACCCAAGAGGCTTTAAAAGCTTCACCAGTGCCTTGAGAAAAATTATAGATATTATTCCTAAATTCTTCGGTCTGTGCATCATCGAAGAAATTGTTGAGAAAGGCACTTTTGATTTGGCTCCAACAAGTCAGAGATCCTGGCCGCAACTGTTTCAGCCAGCAGGTCGCGTCTCCATCAAGAGAATGCGGGAAGAGTTTGCAGAATAGGTAGTCTTCGGAAACTCCCTGCATCTTTATGTTAGACACAAAGTCCTCAAGTGCTTCGATATGGTCTATGAGATTTTCATGAGGGAGACCATGAAAGGGGTTTTTACCTACTAGAGATAAATATTTTGGTTTCAATTCAAAGTCTTTCCTCTGAATCGCTGGTGGGCGGATCGCAGACCTGTTGGTGTATAACCGATTAGGTCTGTTGTAATCTCCAATCGTTTGGTAACGCTCCAGTCCAGCATTCAAAACAACAGCTATTCCAACAGGGATTGCAGTCCTATGATTATAATTAATTTGGTTCGATGCATTGCATACTTGATCCCTTTTATTTCCTAGAACTACTTTTCCATTATTGAAATTTGTAAACACAGACTTACCTGCTTCCGGCTGGTGGGCGTCGATCGATGTGTGTAAATCAGGGTCAATCGATTTTGGTTGACCGGTATCGATCGATTCCAGGAGTGAAGTGTCGATCGTCTCGTTCGTCGATACGTCGCTCGATATGCTCATATCTGCGCCGATCGATTGTCTGGCCGAGACTTGTGTTCTTCTCCTAAGTACCTTTGTCAGCAGGAAGGTGAAAAACTTTTAAGCAACAGAATGTAAAATCTAAACTATATTATAAATTTAATCTACTGGTAATAAGAATGAGTCCCCGGCAACGGCGACAAATTTGATATCACTCAAATTACCCTAAGGAGTGAATTACTCTCTCAAATAAGAGGTTTAATTGTAATACTTAGGGGTCGAATCCACAGTGACTCAAGGATTACACAATAGATTATATAGTCTTCGAAATAAAGCTAGAAAAATAGGTTTTAAACAGTAAATTAAATGGTGAGCAAGGCAGTTGCTCGATTGATTTGATTTGAGGTTGTTAACAGGAAGAAAGGTAGCTAGATTCAGGTATTATCACAGGTTTGACAAGTTTGCAATTTATTTAGGGTTTTTAGTATTCATAGTTCTGAACTCAAACTGTTGGTTTAATCAAATGATTAACTTTGGTTGGATCTTGGGTCATCAACTCTCGTTCGATGAACATAAGAAAGTGTCGATCGATAATTCAATGGAACATCGATCGATGCACCTTTCACAATATCGACCGATGCAACCCTAGTTGCGTCGATCGATATTGCTTCCAGCGAGCCTTAAGATCAGGTTTGATGGGTTCTCTAATCTAACTAGGAACAACTCTCGTTTGTTCTCAGTCAGACTAGAACATACTAGTTCAGTTTTCAGGAAATTGCTAAGTTCTCACTTATCCAAATTAATCCTAAGATCTAGGTCAAGGATGACTAATCCCAAACAAAGTATTAAGAACAACTAGATGAAGAACTATATTTTAAACACCCTAACAATGGTTTATTTGAAATGCATGAGTCAACCTTGTGAGAAACCTAAATCTAACAATGAGACTACTCAAACATATTCATAAGAAACATTATGATGGTCTGAATAATACTGCAATAGAATAAATAAGAGAAGAACAAAGTAAAGAAACAAAGGGAGTTCAAGATCTTCCATCTCTCAAGGTGCTCAGATCTCTCTCTCCAATCCTAAGCTCTCTCTCTCTCTCTCTAGAATAGTGTGAAGCATAGCAGCCAACAATGGCTTAGAAAACAGTAAAATAGGATTTCTGGTCGACCAAGGGCATAAGGGTAATTTGTGGGTACTTCTGGGCTTCAGTTGGTCATAAAATATACTCAGCCCGCATTCTGATGTCCCTGTCGATCTACATGCAGTGTGCTGCATCGATCGACTTACAATCCTCTTCTCGACAACTTTCTCTCGCGAGACAGACTGACCACTCTTCAGTCAAATGGGCATAACTTCTTCTACAGGATGAGGAGTGCCTTCAGACCGGTGGCAGTAGAAAGCTAACTCAAAGCTCTATCATGTGTCAAAAGATGGGCTAAATCCAACGGTGGGAAGGTCTCCATCGAGAGCTAAACATCTGAAGGGTCTGTGCAGTTCTTCACTGCGAAAGACTCCAAAAGGCACCAAAATCACCATATATCTCCAAATCGTCTTTGAACCTATAAATACTCTAAATAGACTCCAATACATAATAAATAGTATATAAAACACTTATATACCATGGGTAAAAATGGGTAAAATCCATGGTATATCAGTACACTGCAAAGTACTGTAATCAAATGCTGACGGCTAATATGCAGGGAGCAAATGTGAGAAAATACCGGTTAGCACCAAAATTTAATAATTATCCAGACGTGGAAAGTAGTGTGTCTGGTGTGAAGTCGCTCCGCGGGGCAGGCCCACACCAGACCACAATAAGTCTGAGCGTGACATTTTCTGCAGAAAGGTATAGTGAGCATTGAGATTCACGAGAGTGGCCTATACCTCCGGGTGGCAGAGTGCGGTTTCTCAATAAACAGATCGGTAGTGGTTTCCCCATGGGGAGCAGAATACGATCACAAACCTCCCATAACGCATACGGCCTCAGTGTCTATGACGAACCTCCGGGTTCAGTACGGCCTCAGGGTCTATAAAAGAGCCTCTGGGGTTAATACAGCCTCCGAGTCTGTAAGGAATCTCCAGATTCAAGATCACCTAAGGGTTGATCAAGGACCTTCGGGCCTAACTGATCTTTGGATCTAATAAGAACCTCAGGGTTCAAGGATCTTTGAATCCAAATACTAACCTTCGGGTTTGCCAAGAACCTCAGGGTTCAAAAGCATCAACCAACAGGTTCGAGGTATCCATCGGGTTTAGTCACGATCCCCGGATCTAAAGATTAAACCCCAACACTCAGAAACCTCAGGGTTCAATGAGCAAACCTTCGGGTTCAATAAAATGGCCTTCGGGCCTAGGTAAGGGACCTCAGGGTTCAAGGCCTTAAGAACTTCCGGGTCCTAGGGCTCAAGAACCCCATGGTTCAAACCAAACTAGAACTCTAGGGTTCTAACCAAGGATCTTTCATTCCAAAACTAAAAATCAGGTTTTTAATAATGGATTACAAGGTCTAACGCTTTTCTAATTATTTCAGGATTCAATTAGTTTACTAATAGGATCCAGGTCCTAGACACTGATGTCCTTCAAATGGGACAACCCTTCCAAAGGTCCGGCCCTTACCAGGCTCCGATCCTTCCAAGGGTCCATCCCTTCCTGCAAATCTGCATGTCTACCTAGACGTCCTTGCATTCTGGAGATACAAAGTTTGTTCGACAAGGCCTATACCCCTGGGCTGTCGGTGCAGCAACAGGATCCTAATCCTAGATCTTACAATTCTGCCTAGGAGATTCTGCTCTTTCCAAAGAGACCTGTGCTCAGTGACCCTATGAACCGTTCTAATCAGGAGATAGTGCCGAAGAGTTACGAAGGCAAGAGTCCAAGAGGCGAATACAACAGAAAAAGGCGAAAACTGATAAGTATTATTATGCTATCAGAAGTCCTTATTCGGCTACAAAATCACCAAAAGCCCGGGGAAAGAAACTATAATATAAAATAAAGCATAAGTAGTAAAAACACTTCAGGGCTTCGGGTGATGCGGTGCCAGAGGAAAACCGTCAAGTCCACCTCTCCCATTCACCGAACCCTGAACAGGCCCTCCGACAGGTCCCCAGCAGTTGATATTCCTCTCCGACCACTCCTTCACGGGCTCCCAACGAGCTTGCTCACGGGCCCGCTGCCGTCAAAGCTTGATGAGTTATCACCTCTCAAAGCTGGTTACGAAGGAAGAGGATCTCCTCGTGCGGTGGAACACGCCGGCGTGGACCAAACAATCTGCTACTTCCAGCATTTCTTAGTGTCGAGGAAGTCGCAACTGAGGAAACAAAGGAAGGCGACGCATAGGACCGTCTCCTCTGAGGGTTGGCCCTACAATATTCATTATACCCCGATGATATCGACGCCCTAGGGATCCCACCTAAAAGACAACGCGGCGGATGGTTAAGATCGTGTCATATCTATTTAAGAGAAGGAAAAAGCTATCTTACCCCAAATGCGGCTGTGGCGTAAAGACATCTGGCTCATCAGAAATAGAATCCAACGGTATCGCCTGGGAATTCCTTTCGCCAACTTTACCAAAACCTCGCCAGCAGGGAACACCGGTCGGAAGACCTCTACAAAAACATTACATAATGCGGGATAGCAACGCAAGATTTATCTTAACAAAGGTAAAGAAAGGCATACCGACGGATCGCCAAAAGAGAGGGTAGCGCGGAGCATCGTTGATCTTCATGAACACATTGTTAGGGTATTTTTGTGTAGGATCGTTTAAGTGCTACGGAACACTAGAGGATTTGTATAACAGAGTAAGAAATCGAGGGCAAAGAGATGTTATTGAGTATAATGATCGGGACTACAACGTATTGGTGTATAAACCCTAGTTCTAGTCGCCTAAACTCTAATTTCTAAGCCTCTGAAAGTCGATCCCTTATTATAGGGTTTGGACTCCCCTTTTATAGTTGTAGATGTCGGCTTCAAGTAATAGAACTCTTCCATAATCAGAAAAATGGAAGTTTCCCCTTAGGTAGAAAACTTCTATTTTACTCTAAGGGGTCGGTCCGATCTAGGGGTCGGACTTAAGGCAGGGGTCGGTTCCTGGTTTCTTCTTGAGCAAGGGTCTGGAAGTCGAGGACCTATCCGGAAGTTGGAGAAAACTTATGTCTGGATATTTTTCCCCAACAGTTTGACCCTTATTCCTTGATTTGCTCGTGGAAATCAAGGGATAACATGTGCTTCTTGAGCCTTGATAGTTTTCTCTTGGATACCTTATCTTCTTGCAGTGGGTCAGGCCGGGACCCTAGCTGGAAGCTATGATTCAGGAAGGCCTTAAGTTTCTCGACCCAATTGCTAAAAGATCCTTCGGATCGTCCATAACTGCTATAATCTTCATTCTTGGATCTCACTTTCCTTTTGAAAATCGCGTCTTTACTCCAGGAGATCTGGGTAGCGGGGTTCATTTGAATTAGAATTTTCCGAGCCCAGTCTTGGGAACTCCGAGATCTCAGATCGGCGGATTTTCGAGAAGAACTCCCAACGGCTCTCTATCTTTTTCATATATATATACTCTCATCTTCGTGTAATGTCTCCTTAATCTCGAATCTTGCCATTTCTCGTGCCAACTCCCGAAGCTTTTCAATGGCAGAAATAAACGAGTCGGAGAAGAGAGCGAACTCCTTGTCGTCCGGATCCAGCAGCCCACTGTCACGTCGTGACACAGACGTGCAAAATCCTTTGACCCCAGCTCCCCTGTCGTTTGTTTCTTCGGGATCTCCACAAGTGGGTCCCAGCATCAACGGTTAGAGAGGACGAGTTATGCGATTGGCGAAAAAGTATTTGCTTCCTTATTCCGTCGTCCTTTCGCATTCCCAGATTGTCAGAGCAGTGCTTCCGGTGGCATGCCTGAGGAGATTGCTATCTATGAGGCTTTCTTCGAATCGGGCTTCAGAGGCGAACATACCATCGTTGATATCGAGTCTCTGCAACTACTTCCATATCTCTCCATCTCAGCTTAATCCTCCAGCTTGGCGCATCCTTATAGCTATCCAAAACCTCGGAGATGAAGAGTATCTGGCTTTCAGAGTTAAGGAAGTACTTTTTGCCTATCATCTGGCTCCGATCAACATGCACAAGGGGCGTTTCATCTCCGTCCGAGATCGGGGCTTCCCGTAGTCAGGAGCTTCCAAAGACTGATCGGAAGGGATTGGCTTTTGTGAAGAAATGGCCAGAGAGATATGTTTTCATGACTCTCCCAGTAATCCCATTATCGATGGAACTTTGTAGGTAAGAGATTTTAGTAGACGCTCTTTTTACGAGTTCCGATGACAGAATCTATCTGATTTGCGTTCCCTTTTTCTTCCAGAGGGAACTCACTCAGCTTCCCGTCGAAGGCGAATGCAATGTTCTTCAGGCACGGAAGCTCCCCCTTGAGCAACGCCGCGTAACCACCTTCTCAGTCCAGAGGTCTTGCGCCGTAGCAAGCTATGGGGTAAGTTATCTCTTTGCGACTTACAGGTATTCCTTTTTCGTATAATAACTCGCAGGAATATCTCTTTTCAGAAGAAAAAAGAGAAGGAGATCCTGCAGATCTGATGGTAGCTTTTAAGAAGGCCACGGATGCTATATCTGCAAGAAGGGACTCATCCAGCAGGAATGCTTCGGGTGATGGAGCCGCGACTGTCGGTAACAAGCGTAGGATGATAAGGAGGGGTAGCCGATTCCTCTCCATCACGAGGCGGCAAGGCCTAGGGAAGGTGTAAGTACGCTATCACAGCGACCATCGCTGACTGGATACTCGTCAGGAGGGTTGTCTGACGTGCTGGCTGATTTGAATGCCAACGTATTCACGAAGATGCAGGCTCTTCCCCTGGACAAGGATTCCTCTGGGATTATTCAGCAAGTTCAGGGTGAACTTCTTCAGGTGAGATATAGATAGGACCTTGTATTATGAGTCCGCAGTTTATGAGACTTGTTTTCCTACGCAGGTCCTTTCTGATTTTCATCATTTGAAGGACCGAATAGTGGAGGAGGGTTCGTCAATGAATCGAGACGAGGTTTCGGAATTATCCCATCAATTGTCTGAGGAGAAGAGTAGGCATGTTGCGAAGGAATTGGAGCTGAGGGACCTTCAAGCAAAGATTCGGGCCATCGAGGGTTCAGTAGAAATTGCTTCGGCTGAATCGCTTCAATTGAGCCGAGAGAAGCAGGAGTTGAAGGAGACTATCGTTGAACTTCGAACGGAGGCGGAGACTTCAAAAAATATGATGACCATGGCTGTGAATGGTGTGAGGATCATTGCCCGTTGGGAAGTAATGAGAGAGTGGCTCAAAGGGCAGGCCCAGAAATGGAACTTGCACAAGGAGTTCTCCCAGTATAAAACGGTAGTTCTGGCTGAAGCGGAATTCGAGGGTACTGAACCTCCCTCCTTTGAAGATGAACCAGCTATTCCTTTATCTAGGTGCGGCAGGTCTTAGAGGATATCCAAACTTTTTGTAATAACGGTTTTGCGTGGTCCGTCCTTGCTAAAACAATGTTTTTCACATGCTTTTCTGGTCCCTTGAATTTTATTGCTGAATAATATCTATTGTTTTTGTTCCCTTTTGCCTTGTTCGTCTTCTGATCGGAATGATTCGCAGGGGTTTTGAGCACAATCTCCTAGGCGGAGTTTTAAGATCTAGGATATGGATCCTCTTGTGGCACCAATAGCTCAGGGGTACAGCCCTTGCCGAACATACTTCGTATCTTCAGAATACGGGGACGTCTAGATAGGCTTGTAGACGTGTTAGAAGGGATGGACCCTTGAAAGGGCTGAATCCGTGAGAGGGATGGACCCTATGTGGGAGTTGACCGCTTATGAGGGTTGGACCCTTGTAAGGGTTGACCCCTTGAATGGATATCAATGTCTAGGACATGGATCCTGAAATGAATAGAAAAGCGTTAGACCTTGTAATCCATTATTAAAAACCTGAGTTTTAAATTTGGAATGAAAGATCCTTGCTTGGAACCCTAGAGTTCTAGCTTGGTTTGAACCCTGATGTTCTTGAGCCCTAGAACCCGAAAGTTTTTAAGGTCTTGAACGCTGAGGTCCCTTACCTAGGCCCGAAGGCCGTTTTATTGAACACGAAGGTTTGCTCATTGAACCCTGAGGTTTCTGAGTGTTGGGTTTAATCTTTAGATCCAGGGACCGTGATTAAACCCTATGGATACCTCGAACCCGGAGGTTGATGCTTTTGAACCTTGAGGTTCTTGGCAAACCCGAAGGTTGGTATTTGGATTTGAAGATCCTTGAACCCTGAGGTTCTTACTGGATCCGAAGATCAGTTAGACCCGAAGGCCTTTGATCGACCCTTAGGTGATATAGAATCCGGAGATTCCTTACAGACCCGGAGGCTGCATTGAACCCTGAGGTTCTTTTTATAGACCCGGAGGCCGTATTGAACCTGGAGGTTACTATATAGATCCTGAGGCCGTACTGAACCCTGAGGTTCGTCATAGACACTGAGGCCGTATGCGTTATGGGAGGTTTGTGATCGTATTCTGCTCCCCATGGGGGAACCACTACCGATCTGTTATTGAGAAACCGCACTCTGCCACCCGGAGGTATAGGCCACTCTCGTGAATCTCAATGCTGCACTCTACCGGAGCGACTTCACACCAGACACACTACTTTCCACGTCTGGATAAGTATTAAATTTTGGTGCTAACCGGTATTTTCGCACATTTGCTCCCTGCATATCAGTCGTCAACATCTGATTACAGTACTTTGCAATGTACGTCATGCCGCCTGCGTGTATTTAGCTCGTAGCATCTTTAACACATGGTTTGGGTAGCACTAGTACGGTGGTCCCCACGTAACTTTTGGACTTATAGCCTTTACAAAGGGCCCGAGGTGCAGACAATGTAATAGGGTTGATCAGACCCGTTCCTTATATGTCGTACACCCATGTGAGTAGTCTCACTAGTATATATAGGGGTTGGTGAGATCTAAGATCCCTTAGGACCTGACCTAGCTAGTATGCCCCTTTAAGTACATTGGAGTTCCTATAACCCCTTTAGCCGTAACTAATAATGTATTTTATAAGCTTAGTCCGGAGACGTTATCGCACACATAGGAGTAAGAAACCAGTGTACTTAGATATATCATAATAATAGTAGTAGTATATAAAGCTTGATCCGGGGATCTTACTTTAGAAGTGATAGAATTTGAGGTGCAAGGCATTTCAGCAGTTGGGTTGGACCTTGCTGTCGTTGTCTTCCAGCTTATAGGCTCCTGCCCCTTGCACCTCTATTACCTTATAGGGACCTTCCCATCCAGGAGCGAGTTTTCCGGCTGATTTGTCCCTTGTGTGGTCACAGACTCGCCTTAGGACCCAGTCCCCTTTCTGGAAAGTTCTGGATCTGACCTTTTTGTTGTAGCTCTTGGCGACTTTCAATTGGTAGGACGCATTTATAAGGCGGGCCACCTCCCTCTTTTCGTTGAGTAGGTCTAGACTCAGGGACCTTAGCTCGTTATTCTCCTCCTGGGAAAGGAATTCAGAGACCGTGGTCTTTACGTGCACCTCTGTGGGTATCACCGCATCAGCACCATAGACAAGGGAGAAGGAAGTCTCCTGGGTAGCCGTCTTCGGGGTTGTCCGATAGGCCCAGAGTACTCCGTGTATCTCTTCTGCCCATCGCCCGTGGGCGTCTTCTAGGCGCTTCTTGAGCATGTTCACCACTTTCTTATTAGTGGATTCGGCTTGACCGTTAGATTGAGGGTGTCGTGGTGCTGAATAGGAAAACTTGATGTTCCAGTCCATGCAGAACTTTTGGAAGTTGTAGCTTGTGAACTGGGGTCCGTTGTCTGTGACGATCTCATGGGGAGTTCTGAAGCGTGTGATCACGTTAGTCCACAGGAATTTCCTGATTTGGAGATCCGTTATCTTGGCTAGTGCTTCAGCTTCTACCCACTTTGTGAAATAATCTGTCACGACTAGGAGAAAGATCTTTTACCCCGGTGCCATAAGGAATTTCCCTACGATGTCCATGCCCCACTTTCGGAAGGGCCAAGGAGAACTTAACGATTTGAAGTTCTCTGGTGGAAGGTTGGATATTGGCACGTGCTTCTGGCATTGGCTACAGAGCTTGGCTTATTTGAGGGAGTCCCTCACCATGGTTGGCCAATAGTATCCTGCCCTTCTGGCTCTGAGTACCAGGCTCCGACCACTAGAATGGGAACCACATTCTCCTTCATGAAGCTCTTCTAGTATCCTGGCGGCTTCTCTAGGGGTAAGACATCGTAGATAGGGTCCTGAAAAGGATCTTCGGCATAGTTTCCCCTCAGAAAAGCAATACCTTGCAGCTTGGCGCCTTTGGCGGGAGAGAATTCAGCTACGAAATCCGCTAGGACTTGCGATTTGATGGATGTTGCAGGCCAGAAGATCACGTCGTATTCGCCCAGCTCTATAGCCCATTTTGCTAGTCGTCCAGACACTTCCGGCTTATGAAGGACTGCCTTGATGGGGAAGGAGGTGACCACCACGATTTGATGAGCCTGGAAGTAGGGGCGTAGCTTTCGAGCAGCGTTAACTAAGGCAAGGGCCAGCTTTTCAAGGTGACTATAGCGGGTGTCCGCGTCTAGTAAAGATTTGAACCTTCCTTGTCTTGGTTAAGTTTCAGCCTTCTGATACCCTTAACCCACTTCCCGGACCATGATACGCCTTGTCTTAGGTCATTAGACCTGATTTGGTGCATCCCCTCGCACCATGGTCCATCCGGCCGATCCTATCTAGGATCGGGGACATGACAAGTCTCCCCCACTTGATAGGGGTTCGTCCTCGAATCCAAACCAAGTGCACCCTCACTTACATACTGATCATATCACTCAGGATACTCAGCCTTCATCCTTGCCTCGGTTTCCCAAGTGATAATGTCCTTGCCATTACTCTCCCACACTACCTTGATCATAGGTACTGTCTTTTTCCTTGTTGCCTTCTCTGCCCTATCTATGATTCGAACCGGCCTTGTCTCTAAGGTTAGGTTCTTACCAAGATCTTTGGGAATCTCAGGCAACACCACATCCTGCTCGGATAGACACTTCCTTAGTTCGGACACATGGAACACATTGTGGTATGCATCCATTGCTGATGGCAAATCCAACTTGTATGCCACTGCGCCTACTCTCTCTGTGATCCTGAATGGACCCAAGTATCTAGGATCCAGTTTCCTTCTTCCAGAAACCCTGGTCCTACCTCTGAAGGTAATCATCTTGAGGTACACTAGGTCACCTACCTCGAACTCAAGATGCTTCCTCCTCTTATCCGCATAGCTCTTTTGTCTATCCTGAGCCTCCTTCATCTTTTCTTTGACAAACTTGATCTTCTCTGTGGTCTCCTCCACAATCTCAGGACCAATCATGCTGCGCTCCCCCACTTGGGTCCAGCATAATGGTGTCCTGCATGGCCGCCCATACAAAGCCTCATATGGTGACATACCAATGCTTGTATGGAAGCTATTGTTGTAAGCAAACTCTACCAAAGGCAAGTGCTTCTCCCAGGTCTCTCCCCAGTCCAAAACACAGGCCCTTAGCATGTCCTCCAACGTCTGGATTGTCCTCTCTGACTGACCATCAGTCTGAGGATGATAAGCTGTGCTTATGTGCACTCTTGTGCCTAAGGCCTTTTGGAAAGCTTGCCAAAAGTAGGATGTGAACCTCGGATCTCTATCCGACACAATGCTTGCAGGTACACCATGAAACCTCACTATTTCATTGATGTAAATCTGCACAATCTCATCCACACCATCCCCCTTCTTGATTGCCAAGAAGTGAGCCGACTTGGTTAGCCTATCGACCACCACCCAAACAGCATCTTTCTTGTTCCTGGTCGTAGGGAAACCAGTCACAAAATCCATGGTGATGTGATCCCACTTCCATTCTGGAATGGGTAAGCTTTGGAGTAGTCCACTGGGTACTTGGTGCTCCGCCTTGACCAATTGGCAAATGGGACACTTTGCCACCCATTCGGCCACATCAGTCTTCATGCTCACCCAATGGTAATACCTCTTCAAATCTCTGTACATCTTGTTCAGTCCAGGATGTACTGAGAATTTAGATCTATGAGCTTGCCTCATAATCTCTTCCTTGAGTTCCCTGTTGTTAGGAACACTTATCCTCCCATTAACCAAGATGGTACCATTGCTTGTGGTTTGGTACTCAGTCTTGTCATTGAGAGCAACCTTTTGAAGGTTCTCATCCAGCTTCTGCGCTGCACAAATCCTGGTAAGGAGATCGGCCTGATCCACTGCCCCCAACCCCAATGGCTGATCAGCACTAACCAGTGTGTTGAGGTTAAGTGACCGGACCATCCCTTCCAATATATCATCCTCCTTCTCAGCTGAAACCTCAGCCCTCCTCCGGCTCAAAGCATCAGCCACTAAGTTGGCCTTTCCTGGATAGTAAGTTATGTCCAGATCATAATCTGCCACAAACTCCATCCACCTCCTTTGCCTTAAGTTCAACTCAGGCTGAGTGAAGATATACTTCAGACTCTTGTGGTCTGTAAGTATCTGAACCTTGGCACCATAAAGATATGATCTCCAAATCTTCAGGGCAAACACCACAGCTGCCATCTCTAGATCATGTGTGGGGTAATTACCCTCATGCTTCCTCAATTGCCTTGAGGCGTATGCAATGACCTTCCCATGTTGGGTCAGTACACATCCTAGTCCAGTAATGGAGGCGTCTGTGTACACCACATATGGTTGGTCTTCCTCAGGCAGGACAAGGACTGGTGCACTTGTAAGCATGTCCTTAAGTGCAGAGAAACTTCTCTCACACTCCTCTGACCATACAAACTTAACATCCTTTCCTGTCAACTGAGTCATAGGCTGTGCCAAGCTAACAAAGCCCTTCACAAACTTCCTGTAGTAGCCGGCCAGCCCTAAGAAGCTTCTGACTTCTGTGGCATTCTTAGGCTGAGGCCATGCCTTTATGGCCACTACCTTCTCCGGATCAACAGACACACCTTCACTTGACACAATGTGTCCAAGGAAGCCAATGCTCTTCTGCCAGAAGCTACACTTGCTTAACTTAGCAAAGAGCTGCTGCTCTCTCAACCTTCCCAGCACAGGCCGGAGATGCCTTTCATGATCCTCCTTGCTCTTGGAGTATACAAGTATGTCATCTATAAAGATGATTACAAATTCATCCAAGAAGTCTCGGAAGGTACCATTCATCATCTTCATGAATGCTGCTGGTGCCTTGGTCAGACCAAATGGCATAACCACAAACTCATAGTGGCCATACCTGGTTCTGAATGCAGTCTTCTTTATATCACTTGGTTCAATTGGGATCTGATGATACCCTGAAGCCAAGTCAATCTTGGAGAACCACTTTGCTCCCTTAAGCTGATCCAAAAGCTCATCTATCCGAGGCAATGGGTACTTGTTCTTGATAGTAACCCTATTGAGCCCTCGATAGTCAATACACAGCCTAAAGCTACCATCCTTCTTCTTCACAAAGAGGACTGGTGCTCCCCAAGGCGACACACTAGGGCGTATGAAACCCTTATCCAACAACTCCTCTAGTTGTTTCTTTAGCTCGGCCATCTCAGCAGGAGCCATGCGGTAGGGACTTTTTGACATTGGGGCCGTCCCTGGTTCCAGTTCTATTATGAATGGGTCTGACCTATCAGGGGGAATGCCCTGTGGAGACCTAAACACATCCTCAAACTCACTGACCAGCGGAATCCCGTCCGGGTTACCACCCCCAACAACCTCCTTAGTGGTGATTGTGGCAATATAAGCCTCACAACCCCGCTCAAGCATCCTTTCCGCTTGGACTGCTGATACCACTAAGCATCCAGAGGTTGGACGAATACCTTGGAACCTGATCGGGGGTCCACACCCACTCTCAAACAGCACCCTCCCCCGGTGACAGTCTAAGGTGGCCCGATTCTTTCCAAGCCAGTCCATACCCAAGATCACCTCATGATTCTTGAGTTGGACCACAACAAGATCCACATGCATTACCCTGTCCTGGATCACCACTGGGATATCCTTCACTCGTCCTAATGAGGGCATCAACTGGCCTCCGGCCGCACTCACTAGGCCAGGATCATCCCCTGTCCCAATCTGGAACAAACCCTTTCCGACCAAACATGGACTCACAAAACTATGTGTAACTCCAGTGTCGAAAAGTACATGTGTTTCCACACCACCAATACTTAGGGTCCCTACAGGAAACCCAATCTAAGCATCTAATCCATTCTAGGTTCCATACCATGCATTTCTAAAAATTTAAAAAGAATAAGATCAGATCATTACCAGTGATCGCCATGAAAGGCTTGGCCTCATCAGTGTCCTTAGACAACTCATAGACCCTTGGTGCAGATGTCTGGCCACGGCTTGGTTCCGGCTTGCTCACCTCAGACTTCATCCTGCCTGATCCAGCCTGAAGCTTAGGACAGTCCTTTCGGAAGTGTCCGGCCTTCCCACACTGGAAACAAGTCCTAGAGTCACCACCAGCCGCTTGACCACGACTCTGATCCGGTCCAGGACAGTCCCGGACTGAGTGGTCCATCTTGCCACACCTTGTGCAAGCTCCCATAGCTCTCCAGCACTCACCACCATGGCGCCTTCCACACTTTTGGCACTCCGGCCTTCCACCTGAGGTCTTACCCTCATCACCTGAGTCTCTCTTCCTCTTCCGGTCACCAGCATGACCAGTACCACTTGCCTGACTCCTAGTCTTGAGCCTGGCCTCCTCAGCAAGGTTAGTCTCCAGCATGGCCATGCGTTCCACCAACTCAGAGACAGTACGGAAGGTACGGACTGAGCAGTAGGTCCGGAGTTCGACCCTAAGGCCTCTTATGAACCTGCGGACCTGAACCTTCTCATCCTCCAACTCCTTACCCACATACTTCCTGAGCCGGTTGAACTCCTCTTCATACTCCCTGACTGACCTGCGCCCTTGGGTCAAATCCAAGAACTTGGCCTCCAAACGATCCCATGCTTCAGCTGGGAAGTACTTGTGGTTGAACTCAACCTCAAAGTCAGAGAACTTCTCAATAGAACCATTGGTGTGCTTGTCCACAGACAGCCACCAGTTGTGTGCATCTCCCTCCAGGAAGTGCACTGCTATGTCTCTTTGGTACTCCTCAGGGCACCTTGTAGACTTGAAGTTCCGGGCCAGCCTGTCCCTCCATTCATCCGCCTCCATAGGGTCAGCACTTCCAGCAAAATGCTTTGTCCCTAGGCGAGATATGTGCTCCAGCACCTTCAGGTAATCCACCTTACCAGATCTTCTAGCTGGCGGATCAAGTTCAATCACCTCATCAACTGGTGCAACTTGTCCAGCAGCTCCTGGTACCACCACCTGAACTTGTGGAGCTTGCCCCACTGATGAATTCACCAATGGAGTGATCACTTGGGTCATAGCCAACATCTGACTACCCATGAGCCTGATTGCATCAAGCACCTCCTTCATGGTAGGCTCTACCAGCTGGTTTCCTTGGTTGGCTCCACCATTGGCTGCACCAATGGCTCGGCCGCCCTGATCACCAGCATGTGAGGACTCTCCCTCAGCCTCCATGTCATCTTGCAGCTGTCTTGCAGCTTCCTCAGCTTGCTCTTGCAGCTGTCTAGCTAGTTCAGCTTGCTCCAACTGCTGCCTAGTTTCTTCAGCCGCCTTTTGCTGCTGTTCCACCAGACCTCCATGAACCTCAGTCGGATTGATCCGAGCCAGAGGCAATCCAGTTGTACTGTCCACGCCAAGGCTTGGATTGGGCAGCACCACACTTGGATTGGTTCCATCCGCGCCACCTTGGCCAGATGCTCCAGCTCCATCCTTAGTCCTCTTGGACTTGCTCCGACTCTTACCACCCTTAGGAACATCAAAAACAACACACAAGATCAATGTTAGTATCACTTAACCAATGATCCAACCAAAACCGTTCGTAAGACAAAATAAATCAAGCCCTATACTGTGAGACTCCAGCCGGATGTGTGATGATCAAACCATAACCCCCAAGTCCTAGAATCAAGCATGCTCTGATACCAACTTGTAAGACCCGAACCTGAATCCTAAGACCCCAACTGATCCGCGGCCTTAACCTAATCATCTAAGTGCAATTGGCCGGTTTATGTCCAAATATTTCTAAGTCATTTTCAAGTGATCTGAGGTTCATATACAATTCATAAGTAATGCGGAAGCTAAGATAAACATTCATTTTTATTAATATAAACCATGTGATCCATACAATGTAGTAATATCAATCAGTTTGCACAATAGGCTATCATAAGTTCCATACTATCTAACACACATCACACATCCATCCTTGGCTTGAGTCTTCACAGCTCCATGGCTTTCCCACGATCCTGACCAGATCCTGCAATCATATAAATTCCATCAAATACACAATCAAACCGATATCCTAGCAACAATTCTAGCAATGCATGGTTAAGTCCCTTAGAACTAGTTTCTGTCCCAAACCTTGACCCACTCGGATAGGTCTCTAAAAATTATGCAAACACCATGATAAATCATGATAATTCACAACTAAGAGAATTGTCAAGTCAGAATCCACAGAACAGGTCCGGATCATACCGATCTCACCCTAGACCCGCCCCCATGGACATAACTTACCACCTCTAAATCAATGATATAAAATTATCCTTTCATCATGATAATTCATGATAAATCCCAATTAAGAGATATATGAAGTCGGAATCCCCAACCCTCAACCGGAAGTTAGAGATCCAACCTTACATGCCTAACCAAGGCCATGGAGAGATTACACTGACCAATACATGCCTTGATGGTCCAACCATGAGTTTAAACCCACGGACAACATCAAAATATATAATAAAAGAGATAGAATGGAAGAGAAGGGAGAACGGATGCAACCAACATCACTTGGTCCATGCGGACCATCCATCCGGACCCATGGATCATGGCGATGGTAAATGGTTAGCATCACTAACCTTAGGAGTGGCCGACGATGGGTTCTGATCCTTCCCACTAGCCTTCTCGGTTCCTCTTGTCTCCATCTTCACACGGTTCCTTCCCACAACACTTCCTTGGTCGCCGGTCAAGAACAAATCACCACCACACTCACACGGCCAACAAGTAAAACCGCCGGTCTCTTTCTCTCTTGGATTCTCTGGCAATTTTGGCAGAGTTTCCCCTCTTTGTCTGATGACAAATATCGATGCCAGAGCCCTTTATTTATAGAGGAAGGGTTCGCCAACTGCTTTTGGGCGAACCGGTGCGAAGATTGGCCGAATGGGCGCATGTGGGAATCAACGCATCCCTCCGGCCCAACCGCCTCTCAACCGCCATCCCAACTGCTTCTCTTCATCGATCAGCATTAGCTAGCACTTGACCAAGTGTCTAGTTGCACCACCAGCTCACTTGGCCTCACCGGACCGCACCACCATCCCACCGGACCATAACCGCCCATGGTCCGGTCACGCCATCTCAACTCATAACACTCCTCCAAGCTGAGATGAGCTGACCACTACTGTCACCAGCTGAGTGAGCTAACACTCCAGCTACTGGAGCTGACCAGAACTCTTGTGAGCTACTGTGAGCTCCCTCACACTTCATCCTAGCTGCCCGAGCTTGTTTCTCACTCCGGCCAGCTGTCTAAACCCTTGTCCAGCTTCCTTAAGCTTGAACCTTCCTTGTCTTGGTTAAGTTTCAGCCTTCTGATACCCTTAACCCACTTCCCGGACCATGATACGCCTTGTCTTAGGTCATTAGACCTGATTTGGTGCATCCCCTTGCACCATGGTCCATCCGGCCGATCCTATCTAGGATCGGGGACATGACACACTATGTACACATATGGATGCTTTCCAGCAAGAGATGGAAAAGATTCAGAAGCAACTCAATTTTCAACAGAAGACATCTCCATCGATCGATACTCCTACACCTATATCGATCGCTTTTCCGCAAGCACCAGCAGAGATACACCAACCATCGATCGACAGCATCATTGCTACACCCATCGACGAGAGCAATCCAACACTCTTCAAATCTTTGAATAAGGAGATACTCAACACCATCAACACAGACAACCAATGGGAACTCAAAACCTAAAGGAGAAACTTGATGTGTTCTACTGCAGCCTCAACAACAACATCGATTGGATAACCAAGAGAGGAAAACTTATGCAAAAAGAGTTGGATTTGCTAAGCAACAAGCAGCAGAAGCAGTCAGAATCGATCGAGACCGAAGAAGTAGCATCGATCGATTGCGACACAAGCAACCACGATGGATGGAATTCAGAATTCCATTACAAACCCAAGTATGGAGCTAGAGCTCATGAGACATACCAGAACAGAAGAGAAGCTGGACAGATACATCAGAAGATCCAACAACTCAAAGAAGAAAAGCTACATACACCAAAGAAGAAGTTGAAAAGATGATAGCTGAGAACTATGAAGCCTTACAGTATTAAGAGGATAACTACTACAAAGGGTTTGATGAAATCTACTTCCCCTTTGATTTCAGCATCACTACTCTGCATTCACAAACAGAAAAGTTAGACAAGGAGATCAAGGCTATTCAGCGACAACTTGCAACTCGACCCTACAAATCGACCGACATGCCAACACTAGCATCGATCGGCGAGGACACCCCGACATCGATCGACTTCTCAGCAGTAGCGCTACATTTAATCCGACAACAAACCAACAAGGACATCATGGTTGCGCTACATTCAATGCAAGAGGAACTGACAGAGATGTTAGAATACTTTTCTTCCAAGCTTGGAAACCATCACTATCGCATTGAGAACTTTGAGAGGAGGCTACAACTGCTAACAGATGACTTATCAGATATGCACCAGAGATGTACCAGATCAGATGATGCCACAAGAAGCCTTACTTCAACTCAGTCCACAGAAGAAGGAGATGTTTGCACACCAGCAAACAACTGCTCCAACTACAACTAAGCCATTCAACCTCCAAAGTCAAGATAAATGACTATAACAAAGCGCTGAGTGGGAGGCAACCCACTATTAGGTATTTTTACTATTATTATTTACTACTAGTACTTTATTTTCGTCATTATTTAATGCAGGTTTTATAAGAAAAAAAAAAGATCCAAGTAGACTTTTACCTTTTCTATCGACCGACGCGATCAAGTCGACATCGATCGACGACACTACAACCGCCTCGATCGACATCTTTCATCTACATCAATCCAGGTATAATGTTCTAACTTGTTAAATTCAGCACTTATATATTATTATGTTTTTTTATAAACTCCGACTATTTTACACTGGGGACAGTGTAATTTAAGTCTGGGGGCATTACTAATTATTATCTACTATTTTGAGTCTTATTTAAAAAATGTACTCAAAAAAAATTTATTGAATCAAGAAGGGGACAATGATTTTATTGATTTATTGCTTGTCATTAACCACTTTCTAGACTAGTTTTAGATTTACTGATTACACAAGTGCTAGAGATACTAAACTGAATCAATCTGTCTACTATGTTTGCACTTACTGAGATTGTTTGAAGGAACCAAAGTTGAACTCCAAAACTGACCTCAAAAGCTGACCTCCAACCTAATATTGACATCACTTGCTTGTCTTGGGGCTTGGTATACATCGGATCAGATTCTTCAAACAAGTCTGGAAGGTAAAGCCTTGTGTGTATACATCTTTCTCTCTCAATTTCGAAATTCAAGGTTAGATTATTTTAGATAGTTTAAAAAAAAATAGACACGAAAAAGAAAAAGAAAAAGAGAAAGTTATATATTTATAGTTAATATTTGGGAAGAGAATTCGAACATGATTTGGTGGCAACAACTATTATGGCTTGATTCATAAGAACTCTATAGGTAAAGGATTTGAACAGGACTTGGTGGCTACACCCATTAAGGCTTGCTTCATATAAATCTAGGATATATGTCAAAAAGAGTTAACATGATTTGGTGGCCGAAACCATTAAATCTTGATTCATGGAAGCATATCCAATCTTGTTCAATAAATCTACACTATAGTAGAATTGATTGAGAGAGAAATTAGTAGAGAGAAAGAAAAGGAACTATTGTTTACCTACATGTCTAGATACTTGTTTGAACATCCTTGCATCCTCTGATTGATACTCCTAAGGTAAAGCCTACACATTTATTTTATGCAAGAATTAAGGTTAGTAAATGGGAATGTTAGCATGATTGGTTAAGTTGTTGACTAAGAGAACTTGGTTGCTATACTAGGATATGGTATAGTGCACTTTTGTAGTTAGTATGTTTATAACTTGGATTGCACTACTAGAAATATATGATTGAGATTTATAGACATATTGAGTCCCTGCTGTTTTCAAACTTTTTCCAAGACTAACAGTTGTTTTTGCTTGAGGACAAGCAAAAGGTTAAGTTTGGGGGAGTTCATATACCATGAATTTGACCAACTTTTAGTCATGGTATATTAGTATTTTACGATATATTCTATCAATTCTTGTGTCTATGTTGCATATTTATAGGTTCAGGAGCTAATGGAAGAAAGATGATGATTTTGGAGCACTTTAGAGTTCATACCCAAGAGGACCATATCGACCACCTGAGATCGACAAGGAGAGACGCGCGTCGATCGATGCACACTCAGTGCTATCGATCGACACTTAACCGCTTAAGCCCGGATTTGGTCACATCCGACTTGAAGCCCAAGTCTTGCCTATGTGTTTTGGCACATAAACGGTTTTTACAAGAGTTTTCTAAAAGTCATTAGACATAGTTCCTTTGTTTTTGGTGAGGGAGAAAGTTATCAAATTGAGAGCAATCTTGAACACCTTTAATTTACTTGTTATTTACTGCTTTGAATTCTCCAACCTAGCTTAGTTAATATAACATCTATTGATTCCTCAGCTCCCTGTGGATTCGATCCCTAAATACTACAATTTGACCTCTTTTGATGAGAGTAATATTGGTATAGGGTAATTTGAGCAAGCTATCACACTACCAGCCTATATTTGCAGTAGAGACTGCAGAGACAAGAGATGATGAGTATGATGGAGATTACGTAAGGGAAAAAGGACTTGAATACTCATTCCTTCGCAGAGAAGAAGAACCCACCACACATGTGTCCCACCCATTCATACCTCAGATCATCACAGAACAGATTCATATTCAGAAGCTTATGGAGAAGGCACCATTCTCAATCGCATCTCCAAAGCAGACATACTCTCAGAACCATCGATCGATGCGAGACTCGCAGACTTGAAAAATTTGATGAGAGCATTCGATTAAAGATTTGACAGTATCTATCATCCACTCAATGACAAGATCACCTGGCTAACCACATCTATGGAGGGACTTAGAGAAGATATTGCTACCATGGAGGGACATAAAGCAAGAGAAGCTACAACATGGAAAGCATGGAAGCCTACACCATCGACCGATGACCAATGGATACCATCAACCGACGAGCAACAACACACATCAATCGACATAGATTCACAGATACACCAGCAGACACAGTAACCCAACCAGAAGAAGCTACCTACACCAAAGAAGAAGTTGACAAGATGGTAGCAAAAATCTATGAAGCCTTAGGAAATTTAGAAGATGGGTGCTATAAGAAGTTTGATGACATCTACTTCCTCTTTGACAGCAGCATCAGTACTTTGCAATCATGGACAGATGGAATACACAAAGAAGTAAAGGTTTTTCAGAGGCAACTTGCAATTCGCCCTGCGACATACACATCGATTGATAAGCTATCACGAGCATCGATCGATATAGGAACTACGACATCGATCGACATTGAAGCTACATCATAGATCGATGTCAATACCCCATCAGTCCGCGAGGAACCTATAGAGGTCATAATAGGTGTGCTACATGCAATGCAAGAGGAACTGAATGAACTATCAGAGTACGCTTATGAAAAGCTTGGAAAGCATCAGTTCAACATTGAGTGTTTTTAGGAGAGGCTACAAATACTATCAGATGAGGCACAAGAGATGAAAGATAGGTGGACTAGATCAGATGATGCCAAAAGAAGCTTCACTGCAACATGGTTCAAATCAAGAGGAAACGAAACGGACGCTTGTTACCCAACAAGCAGCTGTTTTCAACCCAACTAAGTCATTCAACCTCCAAAATCAAGCTAAACGATTACAACAAAGCGCTGAGTGGGAGGAAACTCCTTATTAGGCAATTCTAACTTAGTCTATTCTTTACTAGCGTTTATTTTCGTTATATAAAAAAATGATCCGAGTAGACGTTTACCATCTCTATTGACTGACGCGACCCAGTCGACATCGATTGACACCGCTACATCTGCCACGAATGATCGATATGGTTTTGGTCAGGTATAACGTTCTAACTTGTTAAATTTCGCATTTATACTATATGTTTTTATAAAATCCGACTGTTTTACACTGGGGGCAGTGTAATTTAAGTCTGGAGGGATTACTAATGATTATCTACTTTATAAGTCTTATCTAAAATATTTCAAAAAGTTTTATTGAGTAAAGAAGGGGACAATGATCTATGTTCGATTTATTACTTGCTAAGTAACCAGTCTTTAGACCAGTCTTAAATTTACTAAAGTGGATCAACCTGTCAACTATGTTTGCACTTGCTGAGATTGTTTGAAGGAATCAAAGCTGACCTCCAACCTAATATTGACTTGATTTGCTTGTCTTGTGGTTTGGTATACATAGGATCGGAATCCTCATACAATTCTGGAAGGTAAACGTCTATGTGATTGGCCTCTCTCTTCGTCCAACTGCTCTTTTCCTAGGGCATGGGCCGCTTTTCTTCTCTCATAATCAGTGTTCTTGGTACAGTTTCTAGTTGCCAAGTTCTCAATAAGTCCCACAGCCTCTTCTGGATTCCTGGTGTTGAAGTTTCCTTCACTAGTTGTATCTAGAGCCGTCTTGTAGACCAGATCTAATCCTCTGAAGAAAGTGTTAAGCAGTTGCACTTGGTTGAATCCATGGTGTGGACAGTCTCTCTGATAGGTCTTGAAACGAACCCAACAGCGTATGAAACGTTCTGCAGGCTTCTGCATAAAAGTAGCAATCTTGCTCCTCAAGTCTTCTGCACGTGCCTCATCAAAGAAGTTGATCAAGAAAGCATTCTTGATGCCATTCCAGGATGTAAGAGATCCTGGTGGTAGTTGCTTAAGCCATTGCAAAGCTTCTCCAGTAATAGAGTGCTTGAAAAGCTTGCAAAGTAGGTAGTCAGCTGGTACTCCATTGGGTTTGACAACTGATATGAGATCCTCGTACCTCTCTAGATGGTCCATAAGATGCTCGTTAGATGCTCCACTTTAGGGTATCTCACCTACAAGCCTATAGTATATAGGCTTCACCTCAAAATCAGCCCTCTGAATGTCTGGAGGACGGATTTCAGATCTGTTGGCGTAGTATTGATCTTGACGGTTGTAGTCAGCCAGTGACCTGTTTCTGGTGGCCTCTTCTGCAGCTTGAGAAGCAGATTCAGCAACTTCAGCTTCTAGATCAGGGATTGCAGCCCCCTGATCATTAATCTTTTGACCTGCTGCATTACGCAAGTGACCATCATGATGACGCAGGTTTCCTTCTCTGTCTTCTCGGAGTATCAAAGTCGTGACCATGTTCTCAGTATCGATCAATACACGAGTTGTAGTACCGGTCGATATCGGATGAAAGATGTGGTTTGACGGGTACTGAAAAGTATCGGTCGATGTGGATGGAATTGTATCGATCGATGTCGGTGAACTGGTATCGGTTGGCGGTGTCTGAAACTCGGTAGCAGATTGGTATGAAAATAGGTCGATTCACAGGCAGGTGTATCGATCGATGCAGAACGGATCTGTGTGCAGATTGAAGGTTCCAAAGCAGCGGGTCAGCAGACAATAATTCCTTGTTTTCCTTTCTTCTGGTTATGCTGGACATGCACTTGAAAAGAAAAGAAAGAAAATTTATCATTGACAAATTAAAAAGTAACAAAAAGTAAAACCTAGACTTAAATAAAATCTAATGACGATCAAATCTCCCCGGCAACGGCGCCAAATTTGATACTTGCTCAAATTACACTATAGCAATATTACTCTCATCAAAAGAGGTCAATTGTAGTATTTAGGGATCAAATCCACAGGGAGCTGAGGAATCAATAGATCTTATCTTAACTAAGCTAGGTTGGAGATTTTTAAAGCAGTAAATATAAGTAAACATGAAACTGGTTTGAGCAGAACAATTACTCAATGATGATTGGATTGGATTAACAAGTATGATTTAAAGAAGTTAGACTTAGGATTACTATTCAGGTTATCGGGATTATAGAGGTATGAATGCCTATGTGAGATGCTTGCATGATATTAACGAACCCAACTAAGCAATAGCCCAACTGTCGGTGTGACCATCTATTACTAGATTAAGGCGTCGATTGGTGTACTGTCGCCGATGTCGATCGACATGTGCCCCACATCTATAGATCGATTACTCAATAGGAGTATCGATCGATGCGCTACTAGCAAGCTTTAAGCATGTGGTTGAATACAGTTCGCCAAGTAATCTACCCAATCAGTTGTCGCTTGTTCCAGGTAAATTACTAGCTCAGAGAAGATAGATCCAAGGATTGATATCTTTGTATTCATGTGTAGGTTAGATACTCCTACACAAGCATTATGCATGATCTTCTAAGATGAATATTGTATGCTCAGGTAATCATATTTTCGGCTAATCCCTCATACCTATTTGAACCCTAAATCTAACAAGGGTGTTTACTCAGATATGCCTAAGTAAATCACAAGCAAAATCATAAAAAACTACATAAATAGAATAGAATAAAAGGTGTTCAAGATTGCTCTCAATTTGATAACTCTCTCTCTCTCACCAAATACAAAGAAACTAAGAAACTCTTGTAAAAACCGTGTATGTGCAAAAACACATAAGCAAGACATAAATACTATAAAATTATGTTAAAACTTGTCAAGGGCGTTTTGGTAAATAGATGGTGTCTTGGGCTTCAAGTCGTTTGTGACCAAATCCGGGCTTCTGCGGTTAAGTGTCGATCGATAGCACTGAGTGTGCATCGATCGACGCGCATCTCTCTTTGTCGACCTCGGGTGGTCGATATGGTCCTCTCGGGTGTGAACTCTAAAGTGTTCCAAAATGCTCCAAAATCAATATCTTTCTTCCATTAGCTCCTGAACCTATAAATATGCAATATAGACCCAAGAATGGATAGAATATTTCCTAAAATACTAATATACCATGACTAAAAGTGGGTCAAATTCATGGTATATCAGAAATTCCGAATTTGGAAAATTGGTTGATGAAGAGTACTATAAAGGAAGACACCGGGTAGAAGAAATTTCACAAACCCTAGAAGCAGACAAGATGCATCATCCACATTCCAACCCTAAGCCATATGGAGAATCATTCAGTTGCATTCTTCCCCATCAGCTACACGACAAAAAATCGATCGACGAACAGTCCTCTGCATCGATCAATACTCAACCCTTACCATTCGATTTTCATAAAGCTAATAAGTTAGATCGTGAATATCTAACACCAGATGAGTTTGGTATTTTCAGGGACACAGAAGGCCAAGAAGGAGCTAGAAAGAAGCCAATGAAAGCTAGATCCAATACCTACAGCAGAGCAGAGTTCGATGAGAAGCTGAATGAGATCTACACCATTCAGTATGACTCAATTAATGATTTCAAGTGCAAACTTGATAGTGTTTACCATCCACTCAATGACAAGATTACCTGGCTGACCAAGATCCTGAAGCTGGTTTCAAACATTGTTATCACCATATTGAAGTAGAGGATAGGAGGAGTCTCAGAGAGGAAACCCTGGAAACCTTCAACATCGAATGAGTTTCCTCACCATGCATAGACCGACGACAAATGGATACCATAGATCGATGCAGCTTACTCAAGATCGATCGATAACAACTACAAGCAATCGATCGACAGTCGCTTTACCAGATTTGAAGACCAATTATGCTCTTTTATAGAAAGACTTGGTGGCCCTATGTTCCATTGAGAGACTATATGGACGCACTATCCACACATATGGATGCTTTCCAGCAAGAGATGGAAAATATTCAGAAGCAACTCAATTTTCAACAGAAGCATCTCCATCGATCGATACTCCTACACCTATATCGATCGCTTTTCCGCAAGCACCAGCAGAGATACACCAACCATCGATCGACAGCATCATTGCTACACCGATCGATGAGAGCAATCCAGCACTCTTCAAATCTTTGAAAAAGGAGATACTCAACACCATCAAGACAGACAACCAATGGGAACTCAAAACCTAAAGGAGAAACTTGATGTGTTCTACTGCAGCCTCAACAACAACATCGATTGGATAACCAAGAGAGGAAAACTTATGCAAAAAGAGTTGGATTTGCTAAGCAACAAGCAGTAGAAGCAGTCAGAATCGATCGAGACCGAAGAAGTAGCATCGATCGATTGCGACACAAGCAACCACGATGGATGGAATTCAGAATTCCATTACAAACCCAAGTATGGAGCTAGAGCTCATGAGACATACCAGAGACAGAAGAGAAGCTGGACAGATACACCAGAAGATCCAGCAACTCAAAGAAGAAAAGCTACATACACCAAAGAAGAAGTTGACAAGATGATAGCTGAGAACTATAAAAGCCTTACAGTAATAAGAGGATAACTACTATAAGGGGTTTGATGAAATATACTTCCCCTTTGATTGCAGCATCGCTACTCTGCATTCACAAACAGAAAAGTTAGACAAAGAGATCAAGGCTATTCAGCGACAACTTGCAACTCGACCCTACAAATCGACCGACATGCCAACACTAGCATCGATCGGCGAGGACAGATTATTGTTGGGGTCAAAAACGGTTATCTCGAAATCAACGGCTAAAAATATTTATCGTGCGCGGACTTTCCATAAAACAAGCGTCAAAAGCTTGGACAGGCCGAACGACAAGGAATCCGCCTTGAAACTTCAAAGAGCTCGTTCTCTCAAACCGTAAGGACCCAGAAAACGATCAAGATATCAAATTGAAGCCCTCGTCGAGACGCACGTGCTGGTCCTGGCCGCCGGGCGGCTAGCCACCGTGCTGGCCGTAGCCGCCGGCGGCTAGCGCCCGTGCTGGCCGTGGCCGCCGGGAAACTTCGAAGAGCCCGTTCTCTCAAACCGTAAGGACCCAGAAAACGATCAAGATATCAAATCGAAGCCCTCGTCGAGACGCACGTGCTGGTCCTGGCCGCCGGGCGGCTAGCCCCCGTGCTGGCCGTGGCCGCCGGCGGCTAGCGCCCGTGCTGGCCGTGGCCGCCGGGAAACTTCGAAGAGCCCGTTCTCTCAAACCGTGAGGACTCAGAAAACGATCAAGATATCAAATCGAAGCCCTCGTCGAGACGCACGTGCTGGTCCTGGCCGCCGGGCGGCTAGCCCCCGTGCTGGCCGTGGCCGCCGGCGGCTAGCGCCCGTGCTGGCCGTGGCCGCCGGGCGGCTAGCCCCGTGCTGGCCGTGGCCGCCGGCGGCTAGCGCCCGTGCTGGCCGTGGCCGCCGGGCGGCTAGCCCCGTGCTGGCCGTGGCCGCCGGCGGCTAGCGCCCGTGCTGGCCGTGGCCGCCGGGCGGCTAGCCCCGTGCTGGCCGTGGCCGCCGGCGGCTAGCGCCCGTGCTGGCCGTGGCCGCCGGGCGGCTAGCCCCGTGCTGGCCCGGGTCTTCGGTCGACGATCTTCGGTACACGAGTCCCAGTTCCCGGCAATCAGAAATCTGTACTTCGAGTCTTTCCCAAGTCTTCGCAAACCATCGGAAACATTTCGGAAACTCGTAAGACATCGACGGGAAGGAAGATCTTAGATTCTTCGTACGAAACAGCAATGGTCATCTTAAAACACCATTCGTCTCAACTCTACGAATGAACGAGGAACTTCTAAAAGAGATCGTAGAAAACAACGGAAGTCCTAAAGACGGCCCGAAAGGGACCAAACGCGATCGGACAGTCAGTCTACGATTATCTGAGATGGATACGACGATTTACGTTTATCTTTACATAACAAGATAAATGTTAAATTGCCGGAAGGATAAATGTCAAGTTTCCCGAAAAGCGCGGAGGCCGACGAAAATGGAAAGAAGCCCGCCCTGCGGCCCAGAAGAAGAATAGACCGTCATAAGAAGGAGTATATAAAGGAGCTTCGGGAGAGGAAGAGAGGCAGAGCGAAAATCATTGAGAGAGCAAATCCGAAAATTAGGGCAGATCCGAGATTTAGACTTAGAGAGTTCCTGCTAGCTTAGAGAATGTAGGACTTAGGTGGCCAGACTAGCAAGGCAGGACCTAGAACGTCCGGCCGCCCCTGTCCTACTTCCGTCACGTTAGCATATCTCTACTCCTCTCGGAAAGATCCAACGATTAAGCTTTACTTAGAGTTCCGCACATAGAAACCCTAGGCGTTATTCTCGACACGCCCGTTTCTATGACAAACGCTCGTACTAGACGAACTCCGCCAGGCAGTTCGATCTCTTGTTCAAATCTTTCTAACTGAACTACGTCCGACTTGATCCTCGAAAGGGGTACGTAGGCAGCCTTTCTCAAGGTCCAGTCCCAACTCTTAACAAAACCCTTGTTGTACTTAGAGTTCCGCACATAGAAACCTTAGGCATTATTCTCGACATGCCCGTTTCTATGACTAACGCTCGTACTAGACGAACTCCGCCAGGCAGTTCGAACTTTTGTTCAAACAACTCCAACTGAACTACGTCCGACTTGATCCTCGAAAGGGGTACGTAGGCAGCCTTCCTTAAGGTCCAGTCTCAAATCTAAATAAAACCTTTCCGCGTTTATTTGATCACTTGTCGTCGGTTGTCGCAGAGAATCCGGACCTTCAGGGAAAGTTAAGTTTACTTAGCTTTCCTCCGATTTATTTAACTAAAATCGACAGTGCGAATTTCGGTTCCCACAGTTTGGCGCTAGAAGGAGGGGGGGACGGATTACTCTTACTCTTACGGCCGCAAAACGCTTGATCAAAGCAATGTCTGGAAATATGAAAGACAAACTCACAGCTCACATCGACGCTGGTAAAACAACTTCAGCAGTGACTGCTCCTACAACCAACGCTTATGCAAACAGTTATCTAAGATTATCATCTTACGGACAAACGTCCCGAGAACGGACCATCCCAACCAAGTTGGGGTCCTATCAACCATGCACCCCCGTCCAAGTTCCTGCAACACGGTCCTCGGGTCCATGGACACAACCCCCCTCGTTTGGGATTATCGAAGAAAGACTTCGGGAAAATTCATAAAAAGACTTGGTAGTGGAGACGGATTCCTGCCTGCCGTATAAAACGGCTATGGTTAGCTTGAACACCAGTTGCCTTAACAATACGGGGAATTGAAATCCTTTCGGAAAAACCAGCGTCACATCGACGGCTTTTTCTAAAGAAAAATCGTAAAAATGTCTAAGGCCCAAGACAGCCCAAAAGGGGCCCGAATCACGGCTAAACGACCCACATACGATTTTAGGAAGGATCGAGCCCAAAGCTGATATGACGGTCTGATTACCGAGTAGAGTTTCGACTGAAAATGCTTTTTAGAATTTCTCCTGGAAATCGCGGAGAAACCCCAAATTACTCATGAAACAGAAAGCACGACTGATCGGGTGACCAATCAGCGTTTCTAATGATAAAATTCGATAACATTTTACGAAACACCTTTCGTAAAATAAATTCTCGAAAATATTTCACGAGACAGCTTTTGCATGATTAAACTCGACAACATTTTACAAAACAGTTTCCGTAAAATTAACTCGACAACATTTTGTGAAATAACTCTCGTAAAATAAAAGGTCAACAACGTTCTAAGAAACATTTTCTACACAAGGAAAAACCTACGGAAAACAAACAAGAACGCAAAAACACGCACAAGCCGAAGGAACCGAGCAGCCGACTCCGGTCGTGGCCGTGGCCGCCGGGCGGCTAGCCCCGTGCTGGCCGTGGCCGCCGGCGGCTAGCGTCCGTGCTGGCCGTGGTCGCCGGGCGGCTAGCCCCGTGCTGGCCGTGGCCGCCGGCGGCTAGCGCCCGTGCTGGCCGTGGCCGCCGGGCGGCTAGCCCCGTGCTGGCCATGGCCGCCGGCGGCTAGCGCCCGTGCTGGCCGTGGCCGCCGGGCGGCTAGCCCCGTGCTGGCCGTGGCCGCCGGCGGCTAGCGCCCGTGCTGGCCGTGGCCGCCGGGCGGCTAGCCCCGTGCTGGCCGTGGCCGCCGGCGGCTAGCGCCCGTGCTGGCCGTGGTCGCCGGGCGGCTAGCCCCGTGCTGGCTCGGGTCGTCGGATGGCTAGTCTTCGTGCGTAAGTTCTAGGCCCCCGGGTCGTCAGAAATCCGTGTTTTGCGACTTTCCGAGATCCCGCAAACAAAACTCCTTTTCTTGCTCCAAGATTTCGAAGAACCCATAAGACGTCAACGGACAGGAAGACTTCGTATAAAACGGTGATGGTTATCTTAAAACACCATTTGCCTCGGCAATGGATCGAAGATCTTCCGAAAGACTCGACATCCAAGTGTTGGCTAGCCCCCGTGCTGCCTCTAGGCGCCGGACGACTAGCGCACCCGTACTGCGCTGGTTATCGGGCGACACAACATTCGTCAAGCACGGCAAATCCTCGCAAAACTATTCCGACGATAGTCCAATCCAATACTTTGCACCTTTCGTAAAATAATCCTAGACAATACTTCACGAGACAGCTTCTGCGCGATTAAACTCGACAACATTTTACGAAACAGTTTCCGTAAAATTAACTCGACGACATTTTGTTGAATAACTCTCGTTAAATAAAAGCTCGACAATATTTTACGAAACATCATTCGTAAAGTATAACAAGATCATAAGCTTCTTGACCTGACCAGTTCACTCATAGCTTGACGAAATATCAAGCCTCACTCAAGTGACGTCTTGCCAATCATTTTCGCTTGTCCGCCCACCTTAGCCTTCTTCGAGTTTCGCCTACTTCTCCTCCCTTTGCTTCAACGATTCTGCACTATTCCTTCGGGTACATGGTCGATTTAACCAGCAGTACAAAGAAACGAGGATATGAACATAGGCGAAGACCTTTGACAATAAAACGTTAGAAGACAAAGAGGAACGGACATGAGGCAATCTCGAGTAATCAATGAGACTAAGGTACGTCCGACTTAGAAAATTTTATCATAGGAAAGGAATGGGAACGTCTTGTAAACTGCCGTAAAATTTAGGGAACTTAGAACCTAGGTGGAAAGTCTAGCAAGCTAAGTCTTAGGCATTTTCTTCCAGTTTTGTTCTATTGTTTCTTGACCGCCTAGGCAGAACACGCAAACCGATCTAATCTCTCGAAAATCCGAGAAACGATCGCCGCGCATCCTTGGCATACTCATTCCGCTTCCGTGAGACTAATGGCTCGACGGTGAGCTACAAAATTAACGAAATAACCTTCGGTAAAACTTCATGAGTAACCCGAAGCAACTTTCGCCAAAAAAAAAAAAAAAAAAAAAAAAAAACGAAGTCAAAGCGGAAACATTTCCCGTGTAAACCACGGAAACAAGGCTACTTTGACTATCTACGATTTTCTATCTCCATGAAACCGGTCATCCATTACTTTATACGAAGCATCTATCGTATAACTGAAACCTAAAGTGGAAAATCGTTTCAAAAAGCCATCAGCCATAACTCGGAAAAACCCACTACGCTTGGCATGTCAATCTCGATGAACGATATTCGGCCCTCGGCCAACTACGCCTTTTCATAAAGCCCGAACATGCACTCGACATCGCCATTAAGGACAATCGTCAACTAAACACGATCTTAACGGTAACACAAAGGGTCATGGACTGGTCCTTTACCAACGACTTCCTTGGCTAAACGGCTGAAGTCAGCCTCCATACTTAGCGACCACCGCTCCAACCGTGTAACGGCTAAAAAAGACAATCCACGATTTGTCGTAAAACGTCAAACGGATATTATGCAAGCAGTTTGTCGTATAACCCAAAATCGGAAATCATACGATAACGAAACTCGATCCTAACAACCAAATGGTTAAACGGAAAATCTTAAACTTATCATCAAATCGATTAAGTTCTATACGCCCCATAAAACGCGGCACGAAAAGAAACGCTCGTAGCAAAGCTCCTAGACCTATACGAGTCATTCTTACAAAAACAAATCTCAGAAGGCCAACACTTCACGAAACATAGTGAAGTTAGACGCTTCCCCCCTGGCAAAAAATTACGCGACCCTTCGGTCCTAAATCCTCAACACATTCGCCAACTACTAAACGGCTGCGACAACGGATCCAGTATCCATAAAACGATTATCACATCCAGACACATGTCTCTCATCGCTTACACCTAAATTCGCTCGCTAAAAAGTAGCATACGGACCAAGCGACAAAATCACAATCCAAAGTGACTACTCGGATTCTATCCTTAACACTTGACGAAAGTATAAATCAAATCATAAGCGGAAGCCCATAATCCTCTTATGGCATGAGAAAAATAAAATCGCAGCACTGCGAGACGTCGCTTCGTGCTCGGATAAACATTTTTCGATAACAAATTCATACGCCTTCAAAACGGCATCATTTCGTTGTTGCTGATCACAACAAACGAACTCTAACGTCCTAAACAGACAAGCCACCTAAGGGTAGGCTCTTTTACATCCGACAAGGATCCCATAGCGCGCTATACAAAAAATCCAAATTTGGTTCAGCACTTCGTAAAGGAAGTAGCTCGATTCGTGCCCATACAAATCATATAAGCCGATACCACTTCGCGGATTTTAAAACGGTACGAATCAGGTTAAAATCACGAACAGGCAAAACGAAAGCCGATTTGTCATCGCACAGCCTCAGTCTGAGAGTAAACCTAGGTCGTGCCCTAAACCCAGCCTTGCTGGTATCTTAAACATCTCATAGGCAAAGCGTCAACGACGCGAGATCCCAAAACTTGTCTCTTCACTCAAGTCTGTACGTTTCCACGAATTTTTGCGTAAATCGTAAACCGCAGGAAAATCTCGCTTTGTACAAACTACGGATACGGTGATCGTCAGGGAGGCAGGAATGAGACGACAACTCACACCCTGCCCCTCTAACTTCGACAAACAGAAGTTCTAAACGCAAAATATTTTATAAACGCGTACCGCGAATTCAATACAGCGCCCTAAAAAGGGCAGGGATTCAAAGCCACCAACGGCCAGTCCCAAAATCATACATGATGGCCAACCAACGGCCGAAATACAATCAAAATAAAAATCCCTTCAGAGATTGATCAACCTAGGCGTCCTCCCGGACACCGCCTTCGTCCTCCGACTCACCCAAAGTAGGAACGGTCTCACCGTCGCCTCCATTGGTCGCACCACCGCTGCATGTCTTATATGCGCCGGCTTCGCAATCCTTGACTACGTGGTCCTGGTCCTCCGAACCCTCCGAATCCAGGACAAGGGTGCACACGGATTTCAGACCAGCGAGAATCGAGTCGAAGTTGAGCAACGAACTCACGGTCTTCCCGACATCACGTTCGAGATCGCCAATCAAAGGTGATGTGGATTTCCGCAATGAAATACTATTAGCCAAAAATTTCGATTTTCAACTCATAATCTTCCGCCCGCAAGATCGTCTCCGCGTCTTACAGGCTGGGGGGCTAACTGTTGGGGTCAAAAACGGTTATCTCGAAATCAACGGCTAAAAATATTTATCGTGCGCGGACTTTCCATAAAACAAGCGTCAAAAGCTTGGACAGGCCGAACGACAAGGAATCCGCCTTGAAACTTCAAAGAGCTCGTTCTCTCAAACCGTAAGGACCCAGAAAACGATCAAGATATCAAATTGAAGCCCTCGTCGAGACGCACGTGCTGGTCCTGGCCGCCGGGCGGCTAGCCACCGTGCTGGCCGTAGCCGCCGGCGGCTAGCGCCCGTGCTGGCCGTGGCCGCCGGGAAACTTCGAAGAGCCCGTTCTCTCAAACCGTAAGGACCCAGAAAACGATCAAGATATCAAATCGAAGCCCTCGTCGAGACGCACGTGCTGGTCCTGGCCGCCGGGCGGCTAGCCCCCGTGCTGGCCGTGGCCGCCGGCGGCTAGCGCCCGTGCTGGCCGTGGCCGCCGGGAAACTTCGAAGAGCCCGTTCTCTCAAACCGTGAGGACTCAGAAAACGATCAAGATATCAAATCGAAGCCCTCGTCGAGACGCACGTGCTGGTCCTGGCCGCCGGGCGGCTAGCCCCCGTGCTGGCCGTGGCCGCCGGCGGCTAGCGCCCGTGCTGGCCGTGGCCGCCGGGCGGCTAGCCCCGTGCTGGCCGTGGCCGCCGGCGGCTAGCGCCCGTGCTGGCCGTGGCCGCCGGGCGGCTAGCCCCGTGCTGGCCGTGGCCGCCGGCGGCTAGCGCCCGTGCTGGCCGTGGCCGCCGGGCGGCTAGCCCCGTGCTGGCCGTGGCCGCCGGCGGCTAGCGCCCGTGCTGGCCGTGGCCGCCGGGCGGCTAGCCCCGTGCTGGCCCGGGTCTTCGGTCGACGATCTTCGGTACACGAGTCCCAGTTCCCGGCAATCAGAAATCTGTACTTCGAGTCTTTCCCAAGTCTTCGCAAACCATCGGAAACATTTCGGAAACTCGTAAGACATCGACGGGAAGGAAGATCTTAGATTCTTCGTACGAAACAGCAATGGTCATCTTAAAACACCATTCGTCTCAACTCTACGAATGAACGAGGAACTTCTAAAAGAGATCGTAGAAAACAACGGAAGTCCTAAAGACGGCCCGAAAGGGACCAAACGCGATCGGACAGTCAGTCTACGATTATCTGAGATGGATACGACGATTTACGTTTATCTTTACATAACAAGATAAATGTTAAATTGCCGGAAGGATAAATGTCAAGTTTCCCGAAAAGCGCGGAGGCCGACGAAAATGGAAAGAAGCCCGCCCTGCGGCCCAGAAGAAGAATAGACCGTCATAAGAAGGAGTATATAAAGGAGCTTCGGGAGAGGAAGAGAGGCAGAGCGAAAATCATTGAGAGAGCAAATCCGAAAATTAGGGCAGATCCGAGATTTAGACTTAGAGAGTTCCTGCTAGCTTAGAGAATGTAGGACTTAGGTGGCCAGACTAGCAAGGCAGGACCTAGAACGTCCGGCCGCCCCTGTCCTACTTCCGTCACGTTAGCATATCTCTACTCCTCTCGGAAAGATCCAACGATTAAGCTTTACTTAGAGTTCCGCACATAGAAACCCTAGGCGTTATTCTCGACACGCCCGTTTCTATGACAAACGCTCGTACTAGACGAACTCCGCCAGGCAGTTCGATCTCTTGTTCAAATCTTTCTAACTGAACTACGTCCGACTTGATCCTCGAAAGGGGTACGTAGGCAGCCTTTCTCAAGGTCCAGTCCCAACTCTTAACAAAACCCTTGTTGTACTTAGAGTTCCGCACATAGAAACCTTAGGCATTATTCTCGACATGCCCGTTTCTATGACTAACGCTCGTACTAGACGAACTCCGCCAGGCAGTTCGAACTTTTGTTCAAACAACTCCAACTGAACTACGTCCGACTTGATCCTCGAAAGGGGTACGTAGGCAGCCTTCCTTAAGGTCCAGTCTCAAATCTAAATAAAACCTTTCCGCGTTTATTTGATCACTTGTCGTCGGTTGTCGCAGAGAATCCGGACCTTCAGGGAAAGTTAAGTTTACTTAGCTTTCCTCCGATTTATTTAACTAAAATCGACAGTGCGAATTTCGGTTCCCACAATTATCAGATATGCACCAGAAATGGACCAGATCAGATGATGCCACATGAAGCCTCACTTCAACTCAGTCCACAGAAGAAGGAGATGTTTGCACACCAGCAAACAACTGCTCCAACTACAACTAAGTCATTCAACCTCCAAAGTCAAGATAAATGACTATAACAAAGCGCTGAGTGCGAGGCAACCCACTATTAGGTAATTTTACTATTATTATTTACTACTAGTACTTTATTTTCGTCATTATTTAATGCAGGTTTTATTAGAAAAAAAAGATCCAAGTAGACTTTTACCTTCTCTATCGACCGACACGATCAAGTTGACATCGATCGACGACACTACAACCGCCTCGATCGACACTCTTTCATCTACATCGATCGATATGATATCGGTCAGGTATAATGTTCTAACTTGTTAAATTCAGCACTTATGTTATGTTTTTTATAAACTCCGACTGTTTTACACTGGGGACAGTGTAACTTAAGTCTGGGGGGATTACTAATTATTATCCACTATTTTGAGTCTTATTTAAAAAATGTATTCAAACAAATTTTATTGAGTCAAGAAGGGGACAATGATTTTATTGATTTATTGCTTGTCATTAGCCACTTTCTAGACTAGTTTTAGATTTACTGATTACACAAGTGCTAGAGATACTAAAGTGGATCAATCTGTCTACTATGTTTGCACTTACTGAGAATGTTTGAAGGAACCAAAGCTGACCTCCAAAACTGACCTCAAAAGCTGACCTCCAACCTAATATTGACATCACTTGCTTGTCTTGGGGCTTGGTATACATGGGATCAGATTCTTCAAACAAGTCTGGAAGGTAAAGCCTTGTGTGTATACATCTTTCTCTCTCAATTTTGAAATTCTAGGTTAGATTATTTGAGATAGTTTAAAAAAAATAGACACAAAAACGAAAAAGAAAAAGAGAAAGTTATATATTTATAGTTAATATTTAGGAAGAGAATTCGAACAGGACTTGGTGGCAACAACCATTAAGGCTTGATTCATAAAAACTCTATAGGTAAAGGATTTGAACAGGACTTGGTGGCTACACCCATTAAGGCTTGCTTCATATAAATCTAAGATATAGGTCAAAAAGAGTGAACAGGATTTGGTGGCCGAAACCATTAAAGCTTGATTCATGGAAGCATATCCAATCTTGGTCAATAAATCTACACTATAGTAGAATTGACTGAGAGAGAAATTAGTAGAGAGAAAGAATAGGAACTATTGTTTACCTACAGGTCCAGATACTTGTTTGAACATCCTTACATCCTCTGATTGATACTCCCAAGGTAAAGCCTACACATTTATTTTATGCAAGAATTGAGGTTAGTAAATGGGAATGTTAGCATGATTGGTTAAGTTGTTGACTAAGAGAACTTGGTTGCTATACAAGGATATGGTAAAGTGCACTTTTGTAGTTAGTATGTTTATAACTTGGATTGCACTACTAAAAAGATATGATTGAGATTTATAGACATATTGAGTCCCTGCTGTTTTCAAACCTTTTCCAAGACTAATAGTTGTTTTTGCTTGAGGACAAGCAAAAGGTTAAGTCTGGGGGAGTTCATATACCATGAATTTGACCCACTTTTAGTCATGGTATATTAGTATTTTAGGATATATTCTATCCATTCTCGAGTCTATATTGCATATTTATAGGTTCAGGAGCTAATGGAAGAAAGATGATGATTTTGGAGCATTTTGGAGCACTTTAGAGTTCATACCCGAGAGGACCATATCGACCACCTGAGATCGACAAGGAGAGACGCGCGTCGATCGATGCACACTCAGTACTATCGATCGACACTTAACCGCATAAGCCCGGATTTGGTCACAGCCGACTTGAAGCCCAAGTCTTGCCTATGTGTTTTGGCACAGAAACAGTTTTTACAAGAGTTTTCTAAAAGTCATTAGACATAGTTCCTTTGTTTTTGGTGAGGGAGAAAGTTATCAAATTGAAAGCAATCTTGAACACCTTTTCTATTCTATTCTATGATGCTTTTTACTATTACTATGATTATGTTTTGTTTGGCTATGTCTGAGTAAACACTTCTATTAGATTTAGGATTCAAATAGGTATGAGGGATTAGCCCCAAATATGAATACTTGAGCATGTGATATTCATCTTAGGAGAACATGCTTAATGATTGTGTAGGAGTAGCTAACCTACACATAAGTACAAAGATAACAATCTTTGGATCTATCTTCTCTAACCTAGGAATTGCTGGGAACAAGCGACAGCTAACTTGGGAAACTCTTTCGCGAACTGTATTCAGCCACACGCTTAAAGCTTACTGCTAGCTTATCAATCGATACTTCTATAGAGTAATCGATCGATAGACGCGGGGCACTGTTGATCAACATCGGCAACATCACACCGATCGACGCTCTAATTTATGATTCGCATATAGGCATTCATACCATTATAATCCTGATAACCTGAATAGTAATCCTAAGTCTAGCTCTTTAATCATACTTGTTAACCCCAAATCAATCTTATTGAGTAATTGTCCTACTCAAACCAGTCTTTAATTTACTTGTTATTTACTGCTTTGAATTCTCCAACCTAGCTTAGTTAGTATAAGATCTATTGAGTCCTCAGCTCCCTGTGGATTCGATCCTTAAATACTACAATTTGACCTCTTTTGATGAGAGTAATATTGGTATAGGGTAATTTGAGCAAGCTATCACACTACCAGCCTACATTCGAGTATGATGAGTATGATGGAGATTACGTAAGGGAAAAAGGACTTGAATACTCATTCCTTCGAAGAGAAGAAGAACCCACCACATGTGTGTCCCACCCATTCATACCAGCAGATCATCCCAGAACAGATTCATATTCAGAAGCTTATGGAGAAGGCACCATTCTCAATCGCATCTCCAAAGCAAACATACTCTCAGAACCATCGATCGATGCGAGACTCGCAGACTTGAAAAATTTGATGAGAGCATTCGATTACAGATTTGACAGTATCTATCATCCACTCAATGGCAAGATCACCTGGCTAACCACATGTATGGAGGCACTTAGAGAAGATATTGCTACCATGGAGGGACATAAAGCAAGAGAAGCTACAACATGGAAAGCATGGAAGCCTACACCATCGACCGATGACCAATGGATACCATTAACCGACGAGCAACAACACACATCAATCGACATCAACACCATGAAATCGATCGATAGACGCTTTGCAACATTAGAAGACAAGTTACATTCTTTTGGAGAAAGAATTGGTAGTTCTTATTACCCTATGAGTGAAGACATGGATGCATTAGCTACACGTATGGACGCGCTGCAGCAAGAGATGGACACGATTCAGAGACAACTCGATTTTGAAGAAGAAACATCTCCATCAATCGATATTCCACAAGCAACAGCAGAAGTCAGACTCACATCGATCGACAACAACATTACCATATCGATTTACGACAAGTATACATCACCATTCACTTCTATGAAAGATGAGATATTTTCAAGCATCAAGATGGATAAAAATATGAGGAAAAGACAATAAAGAAGAAACTTGATGTATTCTATTGAACACTCGACAACAACCTTAACTGGGCAACCAAGAGGGGTGAGTTAATGCAAAAGGAGCTAGAAGTGCTTCTCAAGAAGGAAGAGTATCGATAAGAGCATCAGCCATCGGTCGATACAGATCATGCCACATCGACCGACATGGACACAAGCTGGAACAATGGATGGAATATTGAATTCCAATACAAGAAAAAGTATGGTGTTAGAGATTATGATACCTATCGAGGAAAGAGGATGAGCTGGAGACATAGATTCACAGATACACCAGCAGACACAGTAACCCAACCAGAAGAAGCTACCTACACCAAAGAAGAAGTTGACAAGATGGTAGCAAAAATCTATGAAGCCTTAGGAAATTTAGAAGATGGGTGCTATAAGAAGTTTGATGACATCTACTTCCTCTTTGACAACAGCATCAGTACTTTGCAATCATGGACATATGGAATACACAAAGAAGTAAAGGTTTTTTAGAGGCAACTTGCAATCCGCCGTGCGACATACACATCGATCGATAAGCTATCACGAGCATCGATCGATATAGGAACTGCGACATCGATCGACATTGAAGCTACATCATAGATCGATGTCAATACCCCATCAGTCCGCGAGGAACCTATAGAGGACATAATAGGTGTGCTACATGCAATGCAAGAGGAACTGAATGAACTATCAGAGTACACTTATGACAAGCTTGGAAAGCATCAGTTCAGCATTGAGTGTTTTGAGGAGAGGCTACAAATACTATCAGATGAGGCACAAGAGATGAAAGATAGGTGGACTAGATCAGGTGACGCCACAAGAAGCTTCACTGCAACATGGTCCAAATCAAGAGGAAACGAAACAGACGCTTGTTACCCAACAAGCAGTTGTTTTCAACCCAACTAAGTCATTCAACCTCCAAAATCAAGCTAAACGACTACAACAAAGCACTGATGGCGAAATTCGAGTGCAACAACAAATCATGGCGAAATCAAGCTAAACGACTACAACAAATCATAGCGAAATTCGAGTACGAGACAGAGTACTCGGAATCGATCGACAGTACTTTGACGTCATCGATCGACACATTCAAGTCAGAGGAGATCGACAACAACAATGGATCATCGATCGACAGAGACCCACCAGATGATAAACTCGATCTACCAGATCATTGCTACCCGAATTTCTCCATCCCACCCAACCGAAAGGAAGATGATTACTCAGTAAGGAGTTGGGCAGATAGCGGATTTCATGAGAGTTTTGCAGTAAACATAGCCACCTCTTCCCACAGTGGAGACCACAGTGAAGAATATGATGAAGACTATTGGGAAGAGAGAGCTTGGGAAATTTACTTGGAGAATGACATATTTGCACCTCAATCGATCGACAACAAACGCCCACCATCGATCGATTATCTACTTCATCCAGCAAAACGACATCGTCCATCGATCGACATTGCCAGTATAATATCGATCGATATTAACACGGACGACTTAAAGGACAAAATCAGAATTTCACCGATTAGAGAACCACATGGTTATAAAAGGTTGACAACACAAGCCACGAAAATTCAAAACTTTTCACCTTCTACCCAGCAGCTTCCATTATTTAGAGATTCATCAATGGAAGACTGCAACATCATGATCAATCGATCCAACCGTGCAGCTAGACGTGCACCATCGATCGCCACCACCACACACCCATCGATCGACACCTTCAACAGAGCTCAACCGAGATCTCATGAACCTTATGATATCAGGAACGTTTCACTAACACCTGATGAATTTGGAATTTTCAGGGACACAGATGGCTATGCAAGAGCTATGGATGGAAGATTTCTGCACATAACCAGAGAGGACATAGCAGACATCCTCCAAGTTGCCAATGGACCAGAAAACCTGTTCACACAGCAAAGTAGCCATCCAGATATCCTACATCACGTCCAGGACAACCACAACACCAACTCAAGGGAGGATACAGTTCCTCAAAACTTCGGTCAACCTCGACATTCACAATCGATCGACATCGTTTCAACACCGTCGATCGACGGCGGATATCCCGGATCGATCGACATACCAAGAGTCCGATCGCCCGACAGACGATTGGAGTTTGGACGACGTGCCTTCAATACTGATGGATCCAGGAGATTCAAGTGGGAAGCTAAGGATGAATATGGTGTCTACAGAGATGAGTTTGGCTATGCTAGATGAGTTGATGGTGAGATCATCCATGTTACCAAGGAGCAAGTAAAGAGACTTTTGGATAAAGCATCCCTTTTTCACAGAGGTTGCTTACAACTTCCAATTCACACACACCCTTACCTTGCATACACACCACCACCAGTGCCCTACAGTAGAGAGGAGGTGGATGATATGGTGACTGATGTATGGAGAGCTCAGGCGCACCTTGAGGTAAACATGCGCACATTGGTGGAAGACACTTTCCAACCATTGGATATCAGTTACAAGGACTTCCAGAATGATATGGCTGAGATAAGAGTAGAGCTTGGAAACATATTGACCATGCTTGAGAAAGAGGCTACGCCACCAATATCGACCGACAGAGTACCTGTACCATCGATCGACATCGGCAAGACTACATCCATGGACCGACCAGAATGTTCATCACCTAAGAAAGATGAATGGGAGGTTGCTTACATCAAAACACGGATTGGAGACGTCTACAGCCCTCTCAACAACAATGTCGAATGGTTAAGCAATAGGATCGATCTTCTACAGAAAGAGTTGGATACAATTCGCCACAATGACCAAACTCAGAATGATACTTTTACATCGATCGACACACATCCTTCGTCATCGATTGACACAAGGTTCGCAGAACTGGAAGATAGGATGAAATCGTACGAAGAGAAGCATGATCTTTTAAGTTCACCTATCATGCGATACCTGGATACGCTTTCACGACAGCTGTACAAGCTAGAAAGAGATATGAGCATCATTAAGGCTTATATTGATCTACGTGATAGCAATGAAGCATCGATCGACAGGCCTCGACCAACATCGATCGACACCGAACCACCAGCGAAGAGAGCATGCACCACAGCAGAAGTTAATGAGATCAAACACAAGCTGTACGTAGCCATGAATTCTATGGAGGAGAGACTCATAGAAAGAAGTGATAACATTGAGGAGACTCTCAATGAAAGAGTGACCAACCTTTGCAGAGCTACTGGTCTCTTGAAGAATGAGATACGCACTATGAAGAGCAATCTTGAGTACCAAGGCCAATGTTCAGAATCGATCGACAAAGCTGACACGGAGTCGATCGCCAGTGATCCCAGCGAAGCGACCGACATACCAATTGTAGCATCGATCGATACCGCCGCTTTGGCAGATAAGGATCAACAGATTCAGGACCAGCACGCCAAAGACCAACATGCAGATCTACCTGAGCATTCTAGATTTAACTTCTATCAGCATCAGTTAGACACAGAAGATTTGGTCAAAAGGTTGCAAGTCATCAAACCCGATTTAGCAAAGATATCTCCTAGATGGACAAGATCAGGTGATGCCACAAGAAGCTTCACTGCTGCTGAGTCCAAAGATGAGGGAAGTGTTTGCCCACCAGCAAACAAAAACCCCCAATGCACCCCATGAGTCACTCATCTACCACAGTCAAGCTAAATGACTATAACCAAGCGCTGAGTGGGAGGCAACCCACTATTAGGTTTTCTTTTTCTTTATTTTATTTTATTTTTCATTTTTGCTTTTATTTTTTCGGATTTATTTTGCAGTTTTTATTAGATCCAAGTAGAATGATAATTCCATCGACCGACATTCACCATTCATATCGCTCGACACCGCACGACTATTACTAACGATCGACGTATACCACTACGAATCGATCGACATCTTGTCGATCAGGTTTATTCATTCTAACTTGTTATATTAATTAACTATGCTTTATTTTATTTACCTCACCACCGGATGTTACACTGGGACAGTGTAATTTAAGTCTGGGGGGGAGTTTACTAATATGTGTTTTTATTTTGGTTTTTATTAAAATGTTTTTCAAAATTATTTTTCGCATAAGTATTAAATAGGAACATTGATATGGATTTATATTTGATTGTCTGACCACTTTTTAGCACCATTCTAGATTATTGATTGCAGATAGTACTAAAGATGCTAAAGTGGATCAACTTGCTATCTATATTCACTAACTAAGATTGTTTGAAGGAACCAAAGCTGACCTCCAACACTAATATTGACTTATTTGCTTGTCTTGGGGCTTGGATATCACTGGATCGGAATCCTCTTTCATGTCTGGAAGGTAAAAAGTCTGTGTGTTTCTGGTTCCCTTCCTTCGCTCTCTTCGGCATCTCGAGATCTAAGTTTATGTTATAAAAGATTGAAATGATTTCTTGAGAAGCAGAGGGATAGGAGTGTCTCCTGCGACCCCAGTATTCTAAATCTCAAGGATGATCACACATTGTGAAACGAGGGGTAGGAGTGATTCCTGTGACCCCATTATTCGCTACACTTTGTCAAAAATGTATGAGTTACAATGCAAATGTCAATGAGATGGACTAGATGACCTATGTGGCATCGAAACCTGTTGAAATTGAAACTAATAAGAGATTCAGTGAAGAGAGAAGAGGGGAGAAAAGGATCAGAGAAGACTACCTGTGTGTTCAGATACTTGTTTGAGTTGAATCCATGTGTTCTTTGATCGATACTCCCAAGGTAAAGCCTGCACTTTATTTTATGTTAAGAAATGAGGTTAGTAGAGGGGAATGTCAGATGAGAATTTCTATGTTGTTGACTAGATGAGTTTGGTTGCTAAGCTAGGATAAGGCATGATGAACTTCTGTGATTAGGATGTTTAGACATGAATTGCAAACCCATAGAGTGATGACTTCAATATATTGAATCTTTGAGTTCCTGCTATTTTCAAACCTCTTACAAAGACTACTGTTTTTGCTTGAGGACAAGCAAAGGAGTAAGTCTGGGGGAGTTGATATACCATGGATTTTACCCGATTTTAACCATGGTATACTAGTATTTTACTATAAATTTAATATGTTTTCTAGCCTGTTAGGTATGTTTTCAGGTTCAGGAGCATTTTGTGAGAAAGTGATGTTTTTGGAGCATTTTGGAGTACAAGAGATGATATACCCGAGTTGACCATTCAAGACTAAGTCGGAAGTCAACATTGCGATTATAATCGATCGATACTCATCCTGAGTTGTCGATCGATGTAGCTGAGAAGATCCGAGTACTAGAAGATTATAATCGATCGATACACATTCAGTGTTGTCGATCGATATCGAGGACGAAATGGTTTAGCCGACTACTTCACCAGGACTTCACCAAATTACAAGATTGCCCCTGACGAGTTTTTAACCTAATGGAAATGCTTAAATACTCCTGCTAAGTATTTTTGACGGCAAGTTTTGAAACCCTTTGAAACTTGAAGCTTTTCACAACCAAAGCAGAGAGTGTGAGAGAGAGACTAGAGTTTTATTTGTTTGAGAGAGATTGGAGAGATTTCTCATCTCCTTTTGTATTTCTACTTTATTCTATCTATGTAATTCTTTCATCTATCTATTGTTATGAATTGTCTAGCTATGTCTGAGTAGTCTACTTGTTAGATCTAGGGTTTAAATAGGTTTGTGGGATTAGCCCCAAACTATAATTGCTAAGTTGTGATACTCATCAAATGGATTGTACCCTATGCTTGTTTTAGAGTAGCTAACTAGAACATAGATCACTAGGTTCTTAGATTATCTTGAATTATCCATTTGAGCGATGCATGTTTCCCGTTGAGAAGAAAGACAGTTCCTCCTTGAGACCTCGCGGTCATATTCGGTTTGCGCCTAGGCAGATCTAGAAGCCGTCGATCGATACCCTACTTGTAAATCGATCGGCGCCGCGAAAGGTGTATCGCTCGATATCTCAAAAGGATATCGACCGACTCTTTTTCTGTGTCATCATGCGAAAGGTGTGGCCAGAGATTTAGATATTTTAACCAGTGATTCATTCACATATGTTAAGCGGCTGAGATCTATAGTATCATGCAAGCAACTTGTTAAAGCATTTATAGAGATTATAATCTCCATTCCTGAATAGAAACCCTATGTCTAGCACTCTTTATCCCATTTAAACAACCCTTCATATTGTTAGTTAGAGCAACTGCCTTGCTCATTTTAGGAATTGTTATTTTCATTTCTATCATATAAACCAACCTTGCCTAGGATTGATTAGTAGATTTTATTTAATTGGTTCCCTAGCTCCTCGTGATTCGATCCCTAAGTACTACAGCTGTACCTCTTATTTGAGAGAGTAAGCTCTACTGGGTAATTTGAGCACTATCATTAGGCTGCTTCCAGAGATGACTTTAGGGATGTTTGGTGTTGTTCCTCGGAGAACATGTTTCAATCCTTTGAAGGTGAATTCCATCCGTAAGTTCAGAAAATCCCAGAGAATAGGACCCAACGTAGAGAGCCATTGAACACCCAATACCAGATCACTACATCCCAACGGTAAGGTTCTTGTTTCGGCTGTGAACTCATATCCCTGCATCTTCCATACAAAAGAACTGCATTTGTACTTTGTAATCAAATCACCACTAGCTGCGACAACGGACATTGGTTTGATGGGTGTCAAAGAACATCCTATACCTTTGGCAATCTGCAAATCGAGGAAATTATGTGTACTGCCAGGGTCAATCAATATATGTAGTTTCCGCTTTCCGTATTGTCCCATTAGACGTATACAATTGAACGTCGGGCATCCATTCAGGGCGTGTACATAAATAGTGGGGACCTTATCATCTTGATCTTTGATAGTTGTTTCGCGTATCTGTTCTTCCAAAGTGATGTCTTCATCAAACTCAGTTGGATCACCTTCCAAAAGTAAAAACTCAGAGCGCCGATGCTTAAGCTGATGACCAGGAGTAAAGGGCTCCTCGCAATACATACACAGACCTTTACGCTTTCTTTCCTGCATTTCTTCGAAAGAGACACGTTTCTGAGGTGCATTAGGGATAAGTGGGTTGTTGTTTTGATTCCCTGTGGTGGTAGTTACGGTCGGTGTTGTGCTGTTGTATTGGTTTTTGTTTTGAGAGAAACTTGATCGCTGAGAAGAATTGAATGTTGATCGTGTAGTTTTCATTGGAGCGTGTGACAGAGATAACTTGTGGAGTTTCGCTATCCGTGCTGCTGCTGGTACGGTTGTGACGTTGAACTGGCGGACGTGAAGAGCAAGATGTTGATTCATGTTTGTCAAGAAGATGCTCAAAGCATGACCTGGAGCAAGTGTGAGCCTTGTACTAGCACAATCGAACTTGTCTACATATACGTCAATAGAGTCGTTTCCTTGTTTTAAGCTCACTAACTCTGATAAAGGATCGTCGAAAAGCTCACTGAAGCGTTCTGATATTGCAGGAACATATTCCGGCCATAAGGGGAACATGTTATAACGGTTGGCCATATATGCGTGGTGACATTGTAGAGCTTTGCCTGTCATATGGAGTGAGGCGAGACGGACCTTCAGTTCTGGTGGAGTGCTATCAATAGAGAAGAATTGCTCGCAGCGATAAATCCATTCTCGGAGCTCAGAACCATCAAACATTGGGAATCAAATTTTTGTTAGCCGTGTTGACAAAGTTTTGGGGAGACTCTGATTTTGGTTCTGGTTACGTTGTTCTTTTGTTGCGCTCTGTTCGGTTGCAAGACGATCTGGTGGTTCTCGTCGATGCTCTGTTCCTGCTGCGGTGAGATCAGAGGATGTTTGCTCTTCTTGTTGTTTTCCATCGCGTTGGGAGTTAGCAAAGAACTTCTCTATTGTCTCTCAGAGAGCTGAAATTACTCCACCGAGATCCTTACGAATATCTTGAATCTCTTCACCTTGTTGGGTTTGTGAAGCGCACAGATCTTCAAGTTGTTTGTTCATGTCGTTCAAAACTGTGGTTTGTCTTGTGTCCATAACTTAGTCCGGAGGATTGTAAGCTCTGATACCACTGAGACGGTAATAGGGTTGGGTAGATTCCCGAACTAGAAACCCTTCTTGCGGGTTCGGAGAATGGGGATACGTAAGTTTAGAAGAAGATCGTGTATCAAGAGAGATCTTCTTAGAGACGTTACGTTCGTATGAAAAGCTCGTATAGGAGCTTCTATGAGATAGCTTGAGAGATAAGTAACAGGTTTAAGAAAGTAGTTTATTGATTGTATGATGATAATATGCCGTAAGGCTTACATATATATAGCTGCTCCAAAGAGGAGGTTTAGCTATTAGGAAAAGGAAAATTAACTAAAGCCAAAACTTAAAATAGAAAACCAGAAATAAGTAAATAAGATAACGATACCGACGTTGTGACTGATCCTGTCACAACCTCTGTGTTGTGGTCACTCAAGCTGAGGTTCCCCAAGTGCATAAGGGTCCGACTACAAGATCAGGTTCAGCAAGGTTAAGGAATGAGTTCACCAAGGCGGTTCAAGAACTGATTGATCAAGGTCTCAAACAGCTATTGATTCAAGAGATGTCTGGATTGAAGATTGAAGACCCAACCGGCTCCATAGAAGTTCAAGATCAGCCCGGTCCAATTCAGTTCTCTTCCATCGTCCATAACCGAACCGGCCTCATCCTCTCCACATTCAATCTCGGTTCAGAATCAACTCTCTTGGGTTTTTGTCCCAATTGGGTTTTTCTTGGTAAGGTTTTAATGAGGCAGCATGCAAGCATGTTATTAGCTCTGGTCAAGGCAATCTCTACCAAGCCGGTTTACCTTCTATTTTAATTTATTTTCGGTTCACAGACTTGGGCAATTGTTGGCCTTATTTTATTTTTATTTCTTGCTTAAGCCTTTTATGTTTTTGAGTCCATTAGGGAGTTCCCTATATAACTCTTATGTCTGGCCGATTTTGGGCACTTAGTCTTTGATGAAATTTTATTTGCTTAAGCAAAACAAAACCCTTAAGTATTTCTAGTTTGTGAGAAGCAGCCAGAGAGCATTTCAATATCTTATCAAGCTTTCTTCCATCAAGCTTGTGGCGATTTACACTCCATTCTCATCCATTGATTTGTCTTGAGAGAGACTTCAGTCCAGCAAGCAAATCCCACATCTATCCATCTCCATCCACTGTTCTTGTTGAGAGAGACTTCAGTCCAACAACTTGAATCCATCCTCCATCACTCTATCCTTGCTCTTGATTTTTATTTCATTTTGTTTCTGTTTGCATCATCTTTTATTCTGCATCTGAAAATCCCATAAAGATCATATTTGTTTCTGTTCTTATTTTTCTTATTAGTTTTCTTTCTGTTCATCATTTTAAACTCATAAGAAAACTCATAAAAATCTCTCTTTGTTTCAGGTACAAATCAAGCACCATACTCTCCCCATCCAGTCGCCAATCTCTCTCTCTCTAAAACAACCATCCGGCCAGTTTGGGTTCTTGCCCACAACATTTTGGTATCAGAGCTTAAGGCTCCTGCAAGCTTTGGTTGTTTCTACTCCCTTTTGCTTGTTCATCATCCTGTTATTGTCATTATATTTTTTTTATTTTTGCATCAAAAGTCAAAAAAAAATTGTTGCATTGTGTTCTTGTGTTCTTGATGTTCATCATTGTTCTTCTTGCATTTTGGTAGATCTTTGTTGTGCATCCATTCTGTTTTACAACTTGTTTTTTACTCTTGGTCGATTTTTACCTTCCATTTTTGGAGGTTGAATTGATTATTTGCATTAACTTGTTTTGTAATTGCATCAATCATCTAGATTAATTGGTTTGCATTCATATTTGATTGTCATTGCATTCATTCTGATTGCCTGCATTCATTTTTGAAATCCAATCATCATTTAATTAAAAAAAAAAAATCTTTCAATCATTCTTTATATTCTTTGATTGCATTTAATCTTGATCTTCTTTCTTTTTTTGATTCCTTTTTGATTTTTTTTTTATTCAAACTTAAAAAAAAAAAAAAGATTATTACTTTCCTTATTAAAAGAATTTCGAAATTAATTTTCATAAATCAAAAAAAAAAAAAGATTTGCATTCATTCATTCATTTGCATTCATTCTTTCTTTTCTTTTATTTCTTAAGTCAATTTCTTTCTTTCTTTCTTCTTCCTTTCTTTACCATTTCCCTTTACACTTGATCTCCTTTCTTTCTTACTTTCAGGAGATATGGGAGACCTTAATGGTGCAGCTGAGATCAATGCCCAACTCCAAGCTTTACAGGCCGGACAAGCTCAGCTCACGGAAGCCCTCAACACCTTGACTGCACAGATGAATCTCATGGGTCAGGGAAATCAGAACCAACCCAATGGCCAGCAGGCTAGAAGAAGGTTCGGCCCTTACCTCAACCAGCCGCAGTCCGAGTCGGAGGAAGATGAGTCCGAGTATGAGCCACCCGATCGTGGAGGTGCCAACCAGGCCGCTCGAGGTGGGAGGCGTGGAAGAGATGTAAGCCCCGACTAGAGGAGGGACCGAGACTGGAACGATGATGCGGCCTTCCAAAGAGGCAAGGACATCAAACTAAAGCCACCTACGTTTGCGGGAAAGGTGGATCCGGACGCTTACATCACATGGGAGAAGCGTATGGAATATATCTTTGAGTACTACAAGTACTCTGAGGCAAAGAAAATAGCTCTAGCCGCGGCCCAGCTGACTGATAATGCTCTATCCTGGTGGGATCGAGATGTTGCTAAGTCCGGTCCAGTATGGAGAGCCCAAAACTGGATTGAGATGCGAACCAAACTCCGAGCGAGGTACATTCCATCACATTATCCTAGAGATTTACTAAAACGTTTTCGTAAGTTGTCTCAGGGAACCAAGTCCGTGGAAGAGTACTTTGAAGAGTTTGAGGCTCTAAGGAACCGATTGGAAGTGGACGAGTCCGAGGCGTCCATGATGTCCCAGTTCTTGGAGGGGCTGAACGATCGGATTGCACGGAAGGTGGAGCGCCAGCCGTATGAAGACTTCAATGATCTCTTGCACTATGCCGTCTAGGCTGAGACCCACATCAAGAGGAAGAATGCGGCCACTAGCCGGAGCAAACCTGCGTGGTCTCAACCAGGTTCCAAAGGTGCTGAAAAGAACAAATCCATAGAAGTGGAGAACCGGTTCAAGAAGAACCAAGCTGATACAACTAAAGCCGGTACATCTGACCAAGGTAAGGGTCAAGTTCAAAATCAGAGAACTCGTGATATTACTTGTTTTAAGTGTCAGGGAAAGGGACACTACGCTAGGGATTGCCCGAACAAGCGTGTGATGGTCCTTAAGGCCGATGGTGAGTACGAGTCGCAGGACGAGGCCGAGTTGGACATGGTTGAATCTGGTGACGAGATTGTAGACTATGCTGACACTGGAGAGTTACTTGTGACCAGACGATCCCTCAGTGCCCTCTTTGATCCTGAAACCGTACAAAGAGAAAACATCTTCCACACAAGATGTAATGTGGAACAAAAGGTATGTAGCCTAATCATTGATGGTGGTTCTTGTACTAATGTTGCTAGCAAGTATCTTGTTGATAAGCTAGGTTTGGTCAAGACGCCCCATCCTAGACCATATAGGCTCAAGTGGCTTAATGATGAGACCGAGCTTAAAATAGCCGAGCAAGTTGTTGTGTCTTTTAGCATTGGTAAGTACCACGACCAGGTGAAGTGTGATGTAGTCCCCATGCAAGCCGGCCATATTCTCCTAGGGAGGCCGTGGCAATTTGACAAAGAGACCATCCATCATGGTCGGACCAACATCTATAGCTTCAACCACAACAACAAGAAGCATAGCCTAGCACCACTCAGTCCACAAGATGTTCATGAAATGCAAAAGGCAATGGACCAGTCCAGCAAGGTAAGTAAGACTAACCTTTATATTACTTCTGGTCAAGTGCTTAAATCTTTACATCATGAGACGCAGGTGCTACTAATGATCTTTAAGGAAGGTTGTTTTGCAGGTTTTGAAGTCCAAGACGTGCCAGCTGAGGTACAAGTCCTTATGGACCAGTACAAGGACGTCTTCCCTGAAGAAATACCAGCCGGACTACCCCCCATCCGCGGAATAGAACATCAGATTGACTTTGTACCAGGCGCGCCCTTACCAAACCGAGCTGCGTACCGAGTTAATCCCGAGGAGGCCTAGGAGTTGGAGAGGCAGGTCCAAGAACTTATGGACAAGGGCTACATTCGTGAGAGTCTCAGCCCGTGCTCAGTTCCGGTACTGCTAGTGCCTAAGAAAGATGGCACATGGCGCATGTGTGTGGACTGCCGAGCCATCAACAACATAACCATCAAATATCGGTACCCTATTCCTAGACTTGATGATATGTTGGATGAATTAAGTGGTTCTACTGTGTTTTCTAAGATTAACCTTAGGAGTGGATACCACCAAGTTCGAATGAAGGAAGGTGATGAGTGGAAAACCGCCTTCAAAACGAAACAAAGTTTGTATGAGTGGCTTGTGATGCCATTTGGCCTTACCAACGCCCCTAGCACTTTCATGAGGCTCATGAACGAGGTTTTAAGGCCTTTCATCAGTAAGTTTGTGGTTGTTTACTTTGATGATATCTTGATTTACAGTCAGTGCTTATCGGACCATCTTGACCATTTAGAACAGGTGCTAAAGGCTTTGAGGCAAGAAGGGCTTTATGCCAATCTCAAGAAGTGTGTGTTTTGCACTGACCAGTTAGTGTTCTTAGGCTTTGTTGTGAGTTCACAGGGACTGAAGGTAGATGAGGAGAAGATCAAGGCGATAAAAGATTGGCCCACCCCGACCACGATTGGACATGTCCGCAGTTTCCATGGTCTGGCCAGTTTTTATCGACGGTTTGTCAAGGATTTCAGTACCATTGCTGCTCCCATGACATCTGTGATCAAGAAGAATGTATCCTTTACTTGGGGACCTGCCCAAGAAGAGTCTTTTAATAAACTTAAATATAGTTTGACTCATGCACCAGTCCTTACTCTGCCTAACTTTGATAAAACTTTTGAGATTGAGTGTGATGCTTCAGGTACGGGCATAGGAGCTGTGCTTACTCAAGGTGGCCGGCCTGTGGCTTTCTTCAGTGAGAAATTGAGTGGAGCTGCCCTCAACTATCCTACCTATGACAAAGAGCTCTATGCTCTCGTGAGGTCTCTCGAAACTTGGCAACATTATCTTTTGTCTAAGGAGTTTGTTATTCATACAGATCATGAGACCCTTAAACACTTGAGAGGCCAAACCACACTCAAGAAGAGGCATGCTAGGTGGTTAGAATTCGTGGAGACATTTCCCTATGTCATCAAGTACAAGAAGGGAAAGGACAACGTAGTGGCCGACGCCCTCTCCAGGCGCCACACTCTCATCACTACCATGGAGGCTAAGATTTTGGGTTTTGAACATATTAAACTTGCTTATGCTACTGACCCTGATTTTTCAGAACTCTATGCTAGTACCACCCGAGGAGTTGTAGGTCCATTCTACCAGCATGATGGGTTCCTATTCAAGGAAAAGAGGCTTTGCATTCCTCAAGGAACCATGCGAGATTTACTAACCCGGGAAGCACATAGTGGCGGCATGATGGGTCATTTTGGCCGGACCAAGACCTTAGATGTTCTCACTGAACACTTCTACTGGCCGAGAATGAGACGCTATGTCGAGAACCTTTGCGCCAAATGCACTGTCTGCATAAAGACTAAGTCTCGATCTCATCCCTATGGTTTACATATGCCTTTACCTATTCCTAACGCACCATGGGTGGACATCTCTATGGACTTTGTTCTGGGCTTGCCCAAGATAGAAAACAAAGATTCCATTTGTGTTGTTGTAGACAGGTTCTCCAAGATGGCACATTTCATTCCTTGGGACAAGTCCAATGATGCCAGCCAAACCGCCAACTTGTTCTCCAAGGAAGTGGTACGCTTACATGGAGTGCCCAGAACCATTGTGTCCGACCGTGACACCAAGTTCCTTAGCCATTTCTGGCGGACACTGTGGAAGAAACTTGGTACTAAACTTCTTTTCTCCACCACCTGCCACCCACAAACAGATGGTCAAACTGAGGTAGTAAACCGTACTCTCTCTCAACTGTTGAGAGCTACGGTGGGTAAGAATTTGAGGAATTGGTTAAGTTGTTTGCCTTTTATTGAATTTGCTTATAACCATGCCAAGCATTCTATTACTAACCAATCCCCTTTTGAGGTTGTCTATGGCTTTAACCCAGAGATTCCGTTGGACTTCAAACCATTGCCACCGGACATGCAAGTTAGTCAAAGTGGTGTGGACAGGGCTGAATTCGTCAAGAGCATGCACCAGCAGGTTCAGAAGACACTTGAGACTAAGGCTGAGAGGAACCGGGTCAAGCTCAACGAAAATCGCAAGGAGGTTCTTTTCAAGCCGGGTGACTGGGTATGGCTCCACATGCGACCAGAACGGTTCCCTGCAGAAAGGAAGTCCAAGCTGGCGCCTAGGGGAGATGGTCCTTTCCGAGTGTTGGATAAGATCAACGACAATGCTTACAAGCTAGAGCTTCCAGGTGAGTTCAAGGTTTCCCCAACGTTCAATGTTGCTGATTTAGCCCCTTATCTTGCAGATGAAGAAGAAGTTCTGAGGACAGAACCTACTCAAGGGGGAGGGGATGTTGTGGTCACTCAAGCTGAGGTTCCCCAAGTGCATAAGGGTCCGACTACAAGATCAGGTTCAGCAAGGTTAAGGAATGGGTTCACCAAGGCGGTTCAAGAACTGATTGATCAAGGTCTCAAACAGCTATTGATTCAAGAGATGTCTGGATTGAAGATTGAAGACCCAACCGGCTCCATAGAAGTTCAAGATCAGCCCGGTCCAATTCAGTTCTCTTCCATCGTCCATAACCGAACCGGCCTCATCCTCTCCACATTCAATCTCGGTTCAGAATCAACTCTCAATCCATCCAACCAGCCTATTTCCGGTTAAGAGATTCAGCCAGCCATCAGAGTGGGTAACATGTGCTGTACTCTTTTTCCTCACCAAGTTTTTGTCCCAATTGGGTTTTTCTTGGTAAGGTTTTAATGAGGCAGCATGCAAGCATGTTATTAGCTCTGGTCAAGGCAATCTCTACCAAGCCGGTTTACCTTCTATTTTAATTTATTTTCGGTTCACAGACTTGGGCAATTGTTGGCCTTATTTTATTTTTATTTCTTGCTTAAGCCTTTTATGTTTTTGAGTCCATTAGGGAGTTCCCTATATAACTCTTATGTCTGGCCGATTTTGGGCACTTGGTCTTTGATGAAATTTTATTTGCTTAAGCAAAACAAAACCCTTAAGTATTTCTAGTTTGTGAGAAGCAGCCAGAGAGCATTTCAAGATCTTATCAAGCTTTCTTCCATCAAGCTTGTGGCGATTTACACTCCATTCTCATCCATTGATTTGTCTTGAGAGAGACTTCAGTCCAGCAAGCAAATCCCACATCTATCCATCTCCATCCACTGTTCTTGTTGAGAGAGACTTCAGTCCAACAACTTGAATCCATCCTCCATCACTCTATCCTTGCTCTTGATTTTTATTTCATTTTGTTTCTGTTTGCATCATCTTTTATTCTGCATCTGAAAATCCCATAAAGATCATATTTGTTTCTGTTCTTATTTTTCTTATTAGTTTTCTTTCTGTTCATCATTTTAAACTCATAAGAAAACTCATAAAAATCTCTCTTTGTTTCAGGTACAAATCAAGCACCATACTCTCCCCATCCAGTCGCCAATCTCTCTCTCTCTAAAACAACCATCCGGCCAGTTTGGGTTCTTGCCCACAACACTCTGTCGCTGGTACCTCCAAAGTGGCCGGTTTGGACTGCTTGGTTGACCTCTGGTTCAACCATTGGTTTGATGGCCGCATCATTCCCTCCCCCTTGTGAAGGTTTTGACCTCAAAACTGGATAACCTGATACACCACAATAGAGCAAGTCAGGTTTCATTCTCTTTTGGGAATTTAGAACCTTACCTTGATACAATTTTGGTTTGGTAATGGTTTGTGCATCTGGTGGCTCTTCTTTAAAGAAATGGGAAATGATCACGACTCTGGCCTGGACATTGTCATTTCTTCTCTTCTGGATATGATGGTTCTCCACACTTTTGGAGTTGATGGTTCTGACCATCTTTGGAACTGATTCCCCAAGCAATAAAAACGTATCCGGTGGGATATCTTTAAAGCTTTCTTCTTTGCAACCTGAAAAATTCTCAACATTCTGGGCAAAGACCAAATGAATTATATCTGATATGGGAGTTTTATAAACAGAATGTGATATGGTCGAATTTACCATAGGTGCATCAGCATGATGAAGAATTAAATTCTTCTTTGGACAGCTTTGGATTGGTGGCTGCCTTTCTTGCACCTTTTTACCTAGGCTGGTATGACCATCTTCTTGTCTTATTCCTGGATCAAAACTCTCTGGCAAAGACAAGTGAGTCACATCTGAATAATCAAGTGTCATAGATGTTTTAAGATCAGAGAAACTTCCCTTGCTGAATTTAAATGGTACTAGTTCAGCATTACTTTTATGGACAGCATCTATTGACAACATGGTTAAGGCATCTTGTTGCAAGACTTCATCACGAATTGGAATGCCTTTTTCTTTGCTTATACCTGGGTCATAACATCTTGGCAAAGACAAGTGTATTATACCAAAGTAAAAGAATTTATAAACTGATGAAAACAAAGAACAAAGAACCTTACTTTCAGCTGTGAGAGCAAGAAATTTTATTTCTTTGTTTGGTTTGTTCTCACCTTGGTCTCCTGTACCTATTTCACTTTCCCTTGGACAAGACAAGTGCATTAATCTTATAATAATAGCATTCTGATCTATAGTGAAATTTACCCCAGGTTTTGGCACTTGAACAATTCTTTGTTCAGATTTTGGCTTCCACTTGTGGTGTGGATTTTGATTGAGCTCATGGTCTGGCTCGGCCCTTGGCACTTCAGTAAGCATAGAGCTCTCATCTGGTATTCCTGTACCAAGAATATAAAAATTTAAATCAGTATCTAAAGGTGATGTTAAACACTTACCTTGGTTTGATACTTTGATTACTGGTTTTGCTTCTTTAAGCAACAAATCATTTCTTCCAGCCTCACTTATGGCTTCCTCCTCTTTAGCCAAGCCATGCTGGTAGACTAGGTCTTCTCTTTTAAGTTCATGCTCTTTAATTCCTGATACAATACCCTTTGAAAAAGACAAGTGCATTATACAAGGATTTGGAACCAACAAATCAGATTGAATAAAACTATCACTCATTTTAAACAATTCAGTTTTTGTTTCTAGTGATGTTTCCTTCAATACTTGTTTAGTTGGACAAGTTTTAATAAGGTGTCCTATTTTATGACATTTAAAATATGTCTGATCTTTCAAAATTTTAAAATCAGAAGACTTACCTTGGCTTGATGTGTCCTCCTCTTTGAGGTCTAAAATCTCCTTGTTCCTTGGAAATAATTCTTTGTGAACTTTGGATTCAAACAAGAATGTGGAGTTCGGATTTTGCTGGACCTCAGGACCTGTCTTAACATTCTTTGACAAAGACAAGTGACTCATACCAGTGGGAGAAGATTCATAAACCAAATTATCAAGTATAGGACTTACCTTAGCCTTTACTTTCATAGTATCTAGCAATGGTTTTGCTTTGGTTCTGATCAAAGTGTTTTGGCTGACACTTCTACTCTCCATGGCCTTTGGGATGTCACTTTTCTGGTCTAGGCATTGGACAATGGCGTGCCCCTGGTTTGGTTGCAAGTTGGCTTGTTGAGACCAGCCTCTCTTACTCTCTTGTGCAACATCTTTTCTAGCTTCTTTGGAACCATGAGTTGGATACCTCCTTGGATAAAGTTCCGTAATTTCAGAACTTGTAAACTCTGGTGCAAACTCTTGTCTCATGGCTTCCTTAAGAGCTCTCCATGTTTTGATAGTTGGCTCCTTGTAAAACCTCCTATCATCTTCTTCTTGTACCCACTATTTGAAGGCTTCTTCTCTAAGTAGATCAGTGGCATAAGCTAGCATCTCTTACTTCATGATGTTGTTGTAATGAAACCATTCATCAAGGCTTCTCTCCCATCTAAGATAACCTCTTTTTCCTGAAATTTTAAATAGTTCAATTTTATCAGCAAAAGAGTTATATTCAAACCGAGAATTAACAACATGATGGTTGTGGGTTTTAGAAATTGGAGTTTGATTGATCCTTGAAGGATCTGGTGGTTTGGGCTCGACATAGACAGCCCCTGGTGCATCTCCAAAACTTTTTTTTCCTTTATGGGGACGTTGGCCTTGTGCCTTGTTTCTTTTCTCCAGCTGAGCAATCTGATCTTGTACACCTTTCAATAGCAGCTAATAGCTGTTTTTGAGAGGCCAGTAAAGCTTGGCATTGTGATGCCACTTCCATTTCTTCCATTTCTTCCTGATTGAACCAAAATAAACCCAATGCAATAATGAAACTTAAACTAAACCGAGAAATATGCAAGTATGAACCGAAATGAAATAATTATGCAAAAAAGATTTTTATTTTGGTTTTCTCAATGCAAATCTCGAAATGAAACAATAATAAATGAAAAATTAACACAAATGAAAAGAAAATATGGAAAACAAACTAATGCTGATTTTTTTTGAATTTTCAGATTTGATGTGGAAACAACTTAAAATGCAGATTTTTTTACTTTTTTTTTAAATGGAAACAAATAAATGCAAACATTTTTTTGTAATAAATGCAAATATCAAAATGATGAAACAAATATGATATGCACGAAATTAAAATGATATGAAACAATAACTAGGATGATTTTTTTTTCCAATGCAAGAATCAAAAATTGCAAAATGCAGATTTTTCTCTTTTTTTTTTAAATGAATGCACAAAATATAAATATAGAAAATGGAGCTGGGCAATGAATGAAAACAAGCTAATGAGTAAAATTTGAATCTTAGATGATCTACACGAAAATAAAATTGTCTTCCTCTTTTTATAATTTTTTTTTAAAATGCAACAAGAACAAAAAAAATGCAGAAACTGTTTTTATGGCTTTTTGATTTATAAATGCAAAACAAATGCAAGCAAATATGAAATGTAAGGATAGATATCACCTTAGTCAGGAGCTTGGGCTCTGATACCAAATGATATAGCCTGGAAATCAGACTATAAGACTTGATGAACTAAGGTTCAACCTGAAAACAAAGAAGATAGATTTTTATGAGTTTTATGAGTTTTTAAGAAACAAAACATAAACAAGTGAAAGGTGAATTAGATGCTGATGATAATAAGAATAAAACAAGATAAATAAACAAAGGATATGATGGAATTAGGCTGCTGGATGTGTATCACTCTCAGCCTAATCAGGTGATGATTGAAGTGGATTGAGATGGTGCTTTGCTTGTTGGTTGTGTAACTCTCTCAAGCTTGGCAAATAAATGGGATGGAAGGAAGGGTGGATTGAGGACGCCACAAGACCCTATGGACAGGAGCTTTGATAAGTCAGGATGCTCTAGAGCTGCTTCTCACAAACTCTAAAGACTTCAAACAATAGTTTTAAGAAAAACTAGAAAACTGAATAATTTTTATTACTTTCAAAGATGGGTGATTATTACAAAGACAACTACTGAGCTTATATAGCCTCGACCTTGAGACATTCTAACAGTCTAAAATTTACTAAAGGAAAGAAAATAAATCGAAACTAAGTTTTGGAAGCAAAGGCTTTGATGGCTCCATGGAATCTAGCCTTTAGCTTGATTTGTGTCTTCAAAAGGGAAACTTGGTTGATCTTGTATCTGGAGAGCTTCTGGACGTGGCCATGGTCTTGAAGTCTTCCTGATATGTCTTAATCTCCTTGGTGTAGAATATGGCCGTTGGTCTTGATAGATTTCAAGAAGAAACTCATTTAAGGCTTGTGGTGTCAATGCTGCCAAATATGGAAGGTTGTGGTTAATGAAGATCCTCCTGATCCTGTGGTATCTGGTGCATGGCATGGAATGGTCTGACTCTTCTGGATCATTAGATGAACTCCCTGAATGAATAGATTGGTCTCCTGGTCGCCAAAGTCGGGTCTGAAGCTGATTGAACCGGCTAGCTTCCAATTGAGGCAAGTGTAGAACGGGTTTGACCGGTTTTGGAGAATGGGTCATAACTTCATAATTCCGTGGCCATTTCTCCTGATATTGGGCTTCCTGAAAAGATGAGAGATCCTTATTGAATCCTATGATCGGCTTTGGTTCAGGCCGCTTCTTCATTGGGCTTGAATCTCCTTCAAAAGTCGGGTACTCGCAGATGAACTGGCTGGAGAACCTCCGGTTTGTAAATTCATAACTTCTTCCTCCGTGAATATTTTCTTGTAATTCCAAGCCTCAGTGAATCCTTGATGAGTCGGCCTTCTAGGAAAATTGGATTCATGACAAAAGACCTTCTGGTTGTTGAGATATTTGCCTGGGACTGAACCTCTGTCGCTGGTACCTCCAAAGTGGCCGGTTTGGACTGCTTGGTTTACCTCTGGTTCAACCATTGGTTTGATGGCCGCATCAGGAAGACAAATATAGGTGTGCTCGAATAGTGCAGCTCATCCAGAATGCCTCTGCTGTGTTCTCTGAATACAAGAATGATTCTTCCATCAATAGCTCGTGCATATCCATGCTCATCTCTATAGATATCATACTCATCTCCTGCTTCCCATCGGAATTGTTTGTTTCTGTTCTGATCATAAGCGCTGGTTCCAAATTCGTGGGTACCGTCGATCGATGGTGAGACTTACATGTCGATCGTCGGCTTGTTGCTGCTGTTGATCGATGGAGAGACTAAAGTGTCAATTGATGGTGGATTATCGGATTTCCTCTAACGTCTGAAGCGTGTATGAGCTCCACGGGCCTTTGCGAATAGCTCTGCTGTAACCCTTCATTGATACTCTGGATTATTGTGTTGTTTAATGAAGAGGTTGTCTAGTCCATTAGCCATAGCCAAAACTTCTGCAACATCTTCTTGCGAGATTTGTAGGATACGTCCATCAATAACTTGTTCTTGGTCTTATGGATCCCTGAAAATACCAAACTCATCCAGTTGGAAGTAACCGTACTCTATATCCACTTTTGCTTTGTAGTCTGCATCATATGTAGCATTGGAAGGACCATATCGTCCCTTAGAGATACCAATGTTGACTGAGTCTTACGGATTGTAGTTGTAACACCCGTCTCCTCCTCTCTAGAGACCGGCGTGTACTTACCGAAAATATCAAATTAAACCAAATTATTCAAAACCGAATAAATTATCGAACACATTTAATAAAATAAATATAAAAGAAATACACTTTTCTAAAAATAAATTATAAAATAAGTCATGAAACCGGAATAAAATCACGATCATCCCAAAGACACCAAACCATCAAGATATCCGACTAATCGTCATGTTCACATGCAAGGGGAAGAAAGAGGGGTGAGAGACAGGGGAGTCACTCAGTGAGGTATGAGATGCTAAACCGCAAACCATTGACTCGGTACATAGCACTACGACCATATATGCCTAGCTCTACCATGAAACAAACATGGTGTCTACTACACCACATAAACCACCCAATGCGCTGACATGCTACTCTATGCACCCCGCATTTTCTCATAAGGATATATATATATATATATATATATATATCTCCAGGCGTACAGTAGTCCATCTCTGCACTCCCACAATCTGCGCGTCGGCGACTGATACAAACGTCTTTGTACCCCCGCAATCACACTGCTCGTCGGCGGCTTACACAAACGTCTCTGTGCACCCGCAATCACACTGCTCGTCGGCGGCTTACACAAACGTCTTTGTGCACCCGAAATCCACACAGTTTTAACATCACTCAATTTATTCAACCGTTGAATCCTCTATTATCCTATTTCCGGTTTAACAGTCAATAAAATAATAAACAAACAAGACTCTCAATCAGACTCGATTCACAGAGACGGATCTTATTTCGAAACTAGATTTTTTATAATAGTAGTACTAAACTAGCACGTGATTAAACGGAATAACCCTCACCTTAAACAATATCGAAAATGGATCAGAAAATGCTATAAGGTTCCAAAAGAGTAACTTGTCAAATAAGTCAAACCTAAAATGCACCATTGTTCCTACGCATAAACCAATAAGGACTTAAGATATTTAGGTCGCTTGCACCACAAGTAACAACAGATATCATTGACTAATACTTGATAATGAAAGTGGGGAAACTTCACAAACACGTGATAATTAAAGTAGAAGGTACGGTGATCATGCACGGTTCTCCGGTGACATAGCAAGCTTCTCTAATTGTCTCCAAGCTTACAACATTGTGGATCCGATCGGTGCCGCAGCGGTGAGACAGTGGCTCCGTCTTTGTGCGTCTCCTACAACACGTACACGTGATGGCTCGAAGACAACGGCATAGGTGGTGGTCGCATCGCGGTGCAAGCGGTGGATCAAATTATGGAGGTATGCGGCTAGGTTTTATGAAGATGGAGATGTATACGACTTATATAATTGCATATACACAGTTTGGTTAAACCAAAAAGAATGAAATTGGTTTGGTCCAAATTAATTAAAGAGAAAAATTCACACCAATTCCGGTTTAAGGAAACCATGTCTTTACAATTCTTCCCCACTTAACTGGAATTTGTCCTGAATTCTAAAACAGAACTAAGAAGTTCAACGGATACGAAAAAAGAGGGACACGAGACGAGAACAAAGAAAGCTAACATAAAATTGATCTTCTGCTGCAAAGGAAAACAAAATCAGGAATCCTAACCAATAACCGAATGATACTAGACAGGAAGGTGTGGATTTTTTTTTTCAAAACTCCCAATGCCAAAATATTAAAAAAATCACTTAAATCCGAATCCCAAAAATTGCCAGACGGAACCCTGCTCTGATACCAAATTGTAACAGCCGTCTCCTCCTCTTTAGAGACTGGCGTGTACTTACCGAAAAATAGCAAATTAAACCGAATTATTCAAAACTGAATAAATTATCGAACACATTTAATAAAATAAATCTAAAAGAAATACACTTTTCTAAAACTAAATTATAAAATAAGTCATAAGACCGGAATAAAATCACGATCATTCCAAAGACACCAAACCATCCAGATATCTGACTAATCGTCATGTTCACCTGTAAGGGGAAGAAAGAGGGGTGAGCAACAGGGGAGTCACTCAGTGAGGTATGGGATGCTAAACCACAAATCACTGACTCAGTACATAGCACTACGACCATGTAGGCCTAGCTTTAGCTTGAAAAAAACACGGTGTCTAATACACCACATAAAACACCCAATGCGCTGATAGTACATGCTATTCTATGCACCCAGTATTTCCTCATAAGGATATATGTATATCTCCAGGCGTACAGTAGTCCATCTCTGCAATCCCACAATCTGCACGTCGGCGACTGATACAAACGTCTTTGTACCCCCGCAATCACACTGCTCGTCGGCGGCTTACACAAACGTCTCTGTGCACCCGCAATCACACTGCTCGTCGGCGGCTTACACAAACGTCTTTTTGTACCCGTAATCCACACAAATGGGCATATTTATATATACATATATAACAGTTTTAACATCATTCAATTCATTCACCGTTGAATCCTCAATTATCCTATTTCCGGTTTATCAATCCATAATATAATAAACAAACAATACTCTCAATCAGACTCGATTCACAGAGACGGATCATGTTTCGAAAATAGACTTTTTATAATAGTAGTACTAAACTAGCACGGGATTAAACAGAATAACCCTCACCTTAGCCAATATCGGAAATGGATCAGAAAATGCTATAAGCTTCCAAAAGAGTAACTTGTAAAATAAGTCAAACCTAAAATGCACCATTCTTCCTACGCATAAACCAATAAGGACTTAAGATATTTAGGTCGCTTGCACCACAAGTAACAAAAGATATCATTGACTAATATATGATATTGAAAGTGGGGAAACTTAACTAACACGTGATAATTAAAGTAGAAGGTACAGTAATCATGCACGGTTCTCCGGTGTACATAGCAAGCTTCTCTTATTGTCTCCAAGCTTACAACGGTGTGGATCCGATCGGTGCCGCAGCGGTGAGACGGTGGGTCCGTCTTTGTGTGTCTCCTACTCGCGTCATATATACATCTATCGAGTTCGATGCAAGACAACAACACGTATGCGTGATGGCTCGAAGACAACGGCATAGATGGTGTTCGCATCGCGGTGCGGTGGATCAGATTATGGAGGTATGTGTGGGAACCGAAATTCGCACTGTCGATTTTAGTTAAATAAATCGTAGGAAAACTAAGTAAACCTAGTTTTCCCTGAAGGCTCGGATTCTCTGCGATAACCAAACGAAATTGATAGAATAAAGCAACGTAGCGGAAAAATTGCACTAAGGCGTTTTATTAAATAGATGATACAATATTCTTCCGAAAAAGGGACGTAGAGAAACGCTGAAGCGAAAAACGACGGAAATAAAGGAAACAAAATGTTCTAAGTCTTGCTCCGCTAGTCTAAACTCCTAAGTCCTAAGCTAGCAGGAATTCTCTAATGATTTTTTTGCTCTCGGATTTGCTCTCTCTCTTAATGATTTTTTTGCTCTGCCCTTCTTTCTCTCCCAAAGATCCTTTATATACTCCTTCTTATGACGGTCTATTCTCCTTCTGGGCTGCAAGGCGGGCTTTTTTCCATTTTCGTCGGCCTCCACGTTTATCGGGAAACTTGACATTTATCTTCGGGAAACTTGACATTTTATCCTTCCGTCAATTTAGCATTCACCTCGTTACGTAAAGATAAACGTAAATCGTCGTATCTATCTCAGATAATCGTAGACGGACTGTCCGATCGCGTTTGGTCCCTTTCGGGCCGTCTCTAGGACTTCCGTTGTTTTCTACGATTTCTTCGGAAGTTCTTCATTTGTTCGTAGAGTTGAGACGAGTGGTGTCTTAAGATAACCATCGCTGTTTCGTACGAAGAATCTAAGATCTTCCTTCCCGTCGATATCTTACGAGTTTCCGAAATGTTTCCGACGGTCTTAGATTGGAGTAAGAACCGGAGTTTCGTATGCGGAATCTCGATGATTCGTCCCGCGAGGACTTGGGAAAGACTCGAAGTACAGACTTCTGATTCCCGGGGACTGGGATTCGTGTACCGAAGATTGTTGTCCGAAGACCCGATCCAGCACGGGGCTAGCCGCCCGGCGACTACGGCCAGCACGGGCGCTAGCCGCCGGCGGCCACGGCCAGCACGGGGCTAGCCGCCCGGCGGCCACGGGCAGCACGGGCGCTAGCCACCGGCGGCCACGGCCAGCACGGGGCTAGCCGCCCGGCGGCCACGGCCAGCACGGGCGCTAGCCGCCGGCGGCCACGGCCAGCACGGGGGCTAGCCGCCCGGCGGCCACGGCCAGCATGGGCGCTAGGCGCCGGCGGCCACGGCCAGCACGGGGCTAGCCGCCCGGCGGCTATGGCCAAGGCCGGGGTCGGCTACTCGGTTCCTTCGGTTTACGGGTGTTCGTGTTCGTTTTTCGGAGGGTTTTTCGTATGACAAATAGACTTAGCCGTTGATTTCGAGATAACCGTTTTTGACCCCAACAGTTAGCCCCCCAGCATGCAAGATGCGGGAGCGATTTTGTGTGCGAAAGATTTGAAAATCGAAATTTTCGGCTAGGAATATTTTATTCCGAAAAACTCTGCCACCTTTGATTTCTTATAAGTAGCACCCCATCTTCCTCTCATTTTTCACTCACTCTCCTTTTCTCAAATTTCAGAAAATATGGCTTTCTCTCCAAACGAAAAGAAAGATTCCGATGTCGAAATGAGTGAAGCTAACCAAGCCTCGCCGGCGCAGGATGCTCCTGCTCTTACGCAGACATTCGTCGAGGGGTTCAGTTCTTTTCAGGACAAGATGTAGCGACGCCTTGCTGAGATGGGGTCTAGCGTGGCAGGTCCTAGTGCTACTTCCGTTCTGACTTCTGTGGCTCCGACTCTCGGATCCGATGCCACTTTAACTCCGGATCCCGTGGTTCTGGTTCTTGGACCCGATGTTACTCCAGTCCTGATCTCCACAATTCCAGCCTCTGGACCCGATGTTCCTTTGCCTGCTGGAGAAATTGTCGTTCCGGAGCAAGCACCTGATGTCCAGGCTCGTCCGGAGGGCTCCCCTTTCGCGCCGATAGTGGTTTCGGAGGATGCGGTGGAAGTCATGCCTCCTCCTCCAGAAAAGAAGAGGGAGATCGTCTTGGGACTTCCTGCGTCCAACGCTGTTCCACCATCGAGGGGACGTTCAAGAGCTGGGGCTGCCGGATCAGCGAAGAGGAAAAGGTGTACTAGGAGTGAGGAAGGCGAGGTTTCGGCGAGACTATCGCAACATCGCTCTAAGGTATTCCGTGAAACCCTATTTCCTTTGTTATCCCCTTGATTCTCACATTCTTTCGTGTGATCAGTTTGTGTTGTTGATCGACGGGATGCTTGGTGATTGCGGACTGGAGGTTACACGTTTGTCCAACGAACTGGATTCGTCGCGGGAAACTCTGAAGCGCACTGAGGCTGTGCTTCAATCTATTGAGAGCACTCATGTTACCCAGACGTCGACACTCGAAGCTAGGATCAGCGATCTCGAGCGTGATCTGGGAAAGACTGTGAGCTCGCTGCTCAAGGCGAAGGAGGAGAAGAAGAGCAAGTCCTCGGAAGTTCGACGTCTTAAGAGGCGGATTCAGCGCTTTGAGGAGATGTGAACTTGCACTGCGGCGGAGCTTGCCGGCCCGTCATCCTCGGGTACCCTGGTCCCGAGTTCGGAAATTCCAGAGGTCCAGGATGCTGGAATTGTCGCGGACAAGGGTGGTGAGGAGGTCGGCAAGGGCGATGGCGAGGCTGTTCCCGCTTCGGGTGAGTCGGAGGATGAGGGCGGTGTTCCGGAGGACGCCTAGGTTGATCAATCCCTGAGGGGATTTTTTATTTTGATTTTATTTCGGCCGTTGGTTGGCCATTATGTATGATTTCGGGACTGGCCGTTGGTGGCTTTGAATCCCTGCCCTTTTTAGGGCGTTGTATTGAACTCGCGGTACGCGTTTATAAAATATTTTGCGTTTAGAACTTCTGTTTGTCGAAGTTAGAGGGGCAGGGTGTGAGTTGTCGTCTCATTCCTGCCTCCCTGACGATCACCGTATCCGTAGTTTGTACAAAGCGAGATTTTCCTGCGGTTTACGATTTACGCAAAAATTCGTGGAAACGTATAGACTTGAGTGAAGAGACAAGTTTTGGGATCTCGCGTCGTTGACGCTTTACCTATGAGATGTTTAAGATACCAGCAAGGCTGGATTTAGGGCAAGACCTAGGTTTACTCTCAGACTTAGGCTGTGCGATGACAAATCGGCTTTCGTTTTGCCTGTTTGTGATTTTAACCTGATTCGTACCGTTTTAAAATCTGCGAAGTGGTATCGGCTTATATGATTTTTATGGGCACGAATCGAGCTACTTCCTTTACGAAGTGCTGAACCAAATTTGGATTTTTTGTATAGCGCGCTATGGGATCCTTGTCGGATGTAAAAGAGCCTACCCTTAGGTGGCTTGTTTGTTTAGGACGTTAGAGTTTGTTTGTTGTGATCAGCAACAACGATATGATGCCGTTTTAGAAGGCGTATGAAAGTTTTAATCGAAAAACGAATGTTCGAGCACGAAGCGACGTCTCGCAGTGCTTTGAAGTTTGTTTTTCTTATGCCATAAAGGACTATGGGCTTTTAGAAATCGCGGAATGTTTCCGGGCGATAGTTTTATGGTTTGTTTGGTGGATACTGGATCCATTGTTAAGGCCGTTAGGCGAATTGATTGTGGAAAGTTTTCGAAAGTTCAGTTTTTTCGAAAATTGTGGGAGCGTGCGGGTGTACGCACCCCCACTCCCCCCCTTTTAAATCGGGGGGATAGCTGAACCCACCGGTTGGTGAGTTGCCTACGTACCTCTTTCGAGGATCAAGCCATCTCATAGTTCTGTTGTCCACGTTTATGTTCTAGTAGTAGTATTTCTTGAGATGCATCGCATTCCAAGTTCTCGGGATTTTTACGTCTTGCATGTTCGCGATTTGATACGAACCTGGTCGGACGACTTTTATGATTTTTATGGTCCTTCCCAATTCGCTCCCAGTTTTCCTGCGTTTCGTTCGGCAGTGTTTTGGAAGACTTTTCGCAAGACCAGATCACCCTCTTTGAATCTTCGATGACGCACGTTCGCGTTGTAGTATTTTGCGGCGGCTTGCTGGTAATTTTGAATTCGGATGAGGGCTTGGTCGCGACGTTCGTTGACGAGGTCAAGATTATCCAGCAGCATGGCATTGTTCAGGTCTTCCCGTTCGGGAAGAAATCTCCCCCGTACGCCGGGGAATTCTACTTTCGCCGGAATCATGCATTCTGTCTCCGTAAACGAGAGCGAACAGAGTTTCCCCCGTTGCTCGTCTTGGAGTGGTTCGATGAGACCAAAGGACCCCTTCGAGTTCTTCTGCCCATCGTCCCTTTTTGGCTTCCAAGCGTTTTTTCAATCCGTCTAGGACGGTTTTGTTTATGGTTTCAGCCTGTCCGTTGCACTGCGGGTATCTGGGAGTAGACTTGTTAAGTCGTATTTTCCATTTTTCGCAGAATGCCTCGAATCGTGTGGAAATAAACTGAGACCCGTTGTCCGTTACAATTTCGTATGGGACACCGTGTCTGGTTATGATGTTTTTCCAGACGAATTTCTCGACTTGCACGTCTTTGATACTTGCATAGGATTCTGCTTCTACCCATTTCGAAAAGAAATCTGTGAGGACCAGCAGGAAACGTTTTTGTTTTGATTTGTGCAGCGGTCCGACGATGTCCATCGACCACCGCATGAAAGGGTACGGAGATGAGATAGAAGAGAGGATTTCGGCGGGCTGATGAATTGTCGGGGCGTGCCGTTGACACTTCTCGCATTTCCGAGCAAACTTCTCGCAATCCTTTACCATAGTTGGCCAGTAGAATCCGTGGCGTTTTATTTTTGTTGCGAGAGACCTTCCGCCGGAGTGGTTTCCGCACGATCCGGAATGAACCTCTTCCATGATTTTTCTCTCTTTTTCTCCTTCCGCGCAAGTCATGAGAGGTCCAGAGAATCGCCATTTGTAGATTTCGCCTGCCACGGTTACGTATCGTGCTGCCTGGATTTTTATTTTCCGGGCTGCCCATTTCTCCGCGGGCAGGGTTCCATCTACGATGTAGGCTTTGATAGGTTCTAACCAGGGAGTGTCGCAGCCATAGTCTATTTGGTCTGCGTCGTCTTCCGGTTATTCTTCGTTTTCTTCCGCGCCTTCGATCTGTGTTCTGATCAAGTTGGCGATTACCGGCGGTCCGATGCTTGGATGCTCTATGAATTCGACGGGAATTATTTTCTTAAGCCCTGGATCCGAGCTTGAGGCGAGAGCGGCTAAAGCATCAGCTTGGACGTTTTCCGAGCGGGGAATCCTGGTTAGCGCAAATTGCTGAAAGTCGTGGGCCAAGTCTTGGACGACCTTCAGATATGCGTTCATCCTTTCATCCATTGCTTCGTATTCTCCGCTGAACTGGTTTGCGACTAACTGAAAGTCGCAGTAAGCGTGAATATTTCGAATCTTCAGCCCCTGGGCCAGTCGTAGGCCCGCAATTAGCGCCTCATATTCTGCTTCGTTTTTCGATGCATGAAAATCAAAGCGGAATGATTGCTCGAGGATTTCTCCTGTCGGCGAAGTGAGTCGGATCCCGATTCCGGATCCTTGCTTGGTCAAGGATCCATCGACATGGAGATCCCATGTCGATCCAGGATCCTCGTTAGTTAAGTCCGTCGTGGGTAATTCTACCAAGAAGTCCGCGAGTACCTACGATTTTGTGCAGGTTTTTGGACGATACTCGATATCGTACTCGCTCAGTTCAATCGCCCACTTCGCGAGTCTACCAGACTGGCTTGGACTGTGTAGAATCGTCCGTAACGGAAAAGTAGTAAGTACCACGATGGTATGAGATTGGAAATACGGTCTGAGTTTTCTTGCCGAAGTTATGACAGCAAGTGCCAATTTTTTCATTAGCGGATACCGAGTTTTGGCATCTAGTAATGTTTTACTAATGTAAAAGACCGGTTTCTGTTCTCCGAATTCTTCTTGAATCAGGACGCCACTGACTGCTGATGCGGATACTGCAATGTAGAGGAACAAGGGCTCTCCGACTACGGGTTTTGCGAGGATAGGAGGGGTGGCCAGATACTGCTTCAGCTGTTGGAAAGCTTTCTCGCAATCCTCTGACCACTCGAACTTTTTGTTCCCCTTTAAGGTTTCGTAGAAAGGGAGACACTTATCCATGGAGCGCGAGATGAATCGGTTTAAGGCCGCGACTCGTCCGGTCAGCCTCTGGACCTCTCGCTTGGTTCTCGGGGATGCCATTTATATCAGTGCGTTGATTTGTTTCGGATTGGCCTCTATTCCGCGGAATGTTACGAGGTACCCGAGAAATTCTCCCGACGCCACGGCGAACCTGCATTTTGCTGGATTGAGTTTCATGTTGTGCTGGTTCAATCTCTCAAAGCATTCCTCTAGGTGGACTACGTGGTCGCGTTCGTCAAGAGATTTTACCAACATATCGTCGATATACACCTCCATGGTTTTTCCGAGTTGCTCGGCAAACATCCGATTGACGAGCCGCTGATACGTGGCGCCGGCGTTCTTAAGACCGAAAGGCATTACTTTGTAGCAATAGGTTCCTCGGTCGGTAATGAATGCCGTCTTCTCGCGGTCTTCGGGATTCATCATGATTTGATTGTAACCGGAGAACGCGTCCATGAACGATAGGAGTTTGTTTCCTGCGGTTGCCTCGACCAGACGGTCGATGTGCGGAAGCGGAAAACAATCCTTCGGGCACGCTTTGTTAAGATCAGTAAAGTCGATGCACACTCGCCATTTCCCGTTCTTCTTCTTGACGACGACGGGATTGGCGAGCCAGTCGGGATATCTTACTTTTGTTATTGACCCAACTTTGAGGAGTCTTTCGACTTCCTCATTAACCGCAGTCGCCCGTTCGGGGGCCTAGCTTTCGCCTCTTTTGTTTTACTGGTTTATGAGTTGGATCGATGTTGAGTTCGTGACATGTTATGTTAATGTCGATTCCCGGCATATCTTCCGCAGCCCAAGCGAACGTGTTAAGGTTCTTCTTGAGACACGCGATGAGTTCTGCTTTCAACGGATCGCGGAGATTGGCTCCAATCTCCACGCACCGCTCTGGGTTAGTTTCGTCGAGGCAGACCGAAATTACTGGTTCGCAAGTGGGCTCACGTTTCCCTTCTAGGGCCTCAGCTCTTTGCGATTGCCAGAAGATTTCTGGAGGGTCCTGCAATGCTGGTTCGTGGGTTGCTTGCTTTTTTGGTTTAGTTTCGGGCTCAGAGTTTTTCCGTTTTAACCCAGCGGCCAAGCAGACTTGCGGCGCTTTACGATCTCCTTGTATTGTTTCCACTCCGGAGAGGGTCGGAAATTTGAGGCACATATGGAAAGTCGAGGGGATCGCTCGCATGGAATTTAACCACGGAGTCCCGACGATCGCGTTATATGCTGCTGGACCGTCGACTACCAAAAATTCCACCGTCTTCGTGATGCTCACGGCTCTGACCGAGAGATCGACCGAGCCGAGGGTCATCGTGATGTTTCCTGAGAGTCCGATTATCGGATTGGGATCGTCCGTGATAGCGTTTAGGTCGACTCCCATCCTCTCGAGGGTGTTTTTATATATAATATTTGTCGAGCATCCGGTGTCGACCAATATTCTCGCTATGTCGATGTCCTGGATCGTTAGTGTGATAACGAGGAGTTCGTCGTGAGGTTTGGCTTGACCAGCCGTTGCTCTATCCCCGAATGACACGATATTGCGGACAGGTGATGTGGCCATGCTGTTGTTACCAATCGTAGGTTTTTGAGTAAGAGAATCCGACCCCCCCCCTCCTTCTAGCGCCAAACTGTGGGAACCGAAATTCGCACTGTCGATTTTAGTTAAATAAATCGTAGGAAAACTAAGTAAACCTAGTTTTCCCTGAAGGCTCGGATTCTCTGCGATAACCAAACGAAATTGATAGAATAAAGCAACGTAGCGGAAAAATTGCACTAAGGCGTTTTATTAAATAGATGATACAATATTCTTCCGAAAAAGGGAAGTGGAGAAACGCTGAAGCGAAAAACGACGGAAATAAAGGAGACAAAACGTTCTAAGTCTTGCTCCGCTAGTCTAAACTCCTAAGTCCTAAGCTAGCAGGAATTCTCTAAGTCCCTAAGTTTCGGATTTGCTCTCTCTCTCTTAATGATTTTTTTGCTCTGCCCTTCTTTCTCTCCCAAAGCTCCTTTATATACTCCTTCTTATGACGGTCTATTCTCCTTCTGGGCTGCAAGGCGGGCTTTTTTCCATTTTCGTCGGCCTCCACGTTTATCGGGAAACTTGACATTTATCTTCGGGAAACTTGACATTTTATCCTTCCGTCGATTTAGCATTCATCTCGTTACGTAAAGATAAACGTAAATCTTCGTATCTATCTCAGATAATCGTAGACGGACTGTCCGATCGCGTTTGGTCCCTTTCGGGCCGTCTCTAGGACTTCCGTTGTTTTCTACGATTTCTTCGGAAGTTCTTCATTCGTTCGTAGAGTTGAGACGAGTGGTGTCTTAAGATAACCATCGCTGTTTCGTACGAAGAATCTAAGATCTTCCTTCCCGTCGATATCTTACGAGTTTCCGAAATGTTTCCGACGGTCTTAGATTGAAGTAAGAACCGGAGTTTCGTATGCGGAATCTCGATGATTCGTCCCGCGAGCACTTGGGAAAGACTCGAAGTACAGACTTCTGATTGCCGGGGACTGGGATTCGTGTACCGAAGATTGTTGTCTGAAGACCCGAGCCAGCACGGGGCTAGCCGCCCGGTGACTACGGCCAGCACGGGCGCTAGCCGCCGCCGGCCATGGCCAGCACGGGGCTAGCTGCCCGGCGGCCACGGCCAGCACGGGCGCTAGCCGCCGGCGGCCACAGCCAGCACGGGGTTAGCCGCCCGGCGGCCACGGCCAGCACGGGCGCTAGCCGCCTGATAAAACCTAAGTATGGATCACTCTGCCGGTACGGATGATATGAACTCAGATCCGAGTGGATTGAGAACTAGTGGATCGAAGGGTGACACTAAGGGTTGCGGAAGCCCAAAGATACTACCAGAGTTCGAAGGTTGCCGGATGTGACGCACCGGTCCAACACAACGAAGGTGTTTCACTCGGAGATAACCTCACCAAGCAAACTATGAATGTTCTAAAGACAAAGAACAATGAGAGAAAACTCAAATAAGCAAAGCAAAATCGATGATCATTTTATTTCATGAAGGACTCACATATATATAGTGTTTGTGAGTCAAAGAAACATAAATAGAAATGTTGGAAAAGACAACATAGAAAATATAAATCAATGAAAACAAGACATAGATTTCTGAATTTTGACTAAGACTAGTCAATGGTGCGGATCCTCATGTTGACTGGTTGACTGGTCTTGATTCATAGAAATGTCCAGATTCATCTTGTGGTGATCAGGTCGTCCGCGGACAGAAGTAGGACGGACGTAAGGCTGCCAGCATGGTTGATCGATGATGATCCATGAACGGATGAAGAGATAGCTCGACCCAAATCTTCAGAGAGCCTAAGTATCATCCTTTGGAGAAGTTGGATGCATCGATCATCATGAATTCATCAAACTGGTCGGAAAGGTCGAGATCAGCCTGATCCGGGTGTGCGGTACGTCCCAAACGGGCCAGAAAAGACAGGCTAAGTCCGGAATCAGATTCATCTCGATGATCATGGGTTCTGGCTTGACTGTTGGCTCTAGAATGACGAATGGGTTGGGGAAGAACGCCTGTGGGTCGGCTGATTCGGTCATCAGGTCGTGAATCCATCCTTAGGTCGCGTCCGGGTGCACTCGGGTCGATCCGGTACACGGCTCTGTCCGTTGATCTGGTACGGCTGAACGGCTGAACCTTAGTTGGACTGATCTGGTCGTCCTGAGTCTGCTCCAAGTCCTGGTCCAGGTCCTGGGTTCCATCATTCCCTCCTTCTTCAAAAGGATTTGACCACAAATCCGGATCATCTGCAAGAAATGGAGATAAATCAGCAACATTAAAACTTGAAGAGATATCATACTTACCCTGAAGATCAAGCTGGTAAGCATTGTCATGGAGTTTCTTGAGAATCTGGAATGGACCATCGACCCGGGGCATGAGTTTGGACTTCCTTTGTTCTGGGAATCGTTCCTTCCTCAAATGGACCCAAACAAGATCACCTTCCTGGAAGATCACTTCTTTTCTCTTCTTGTCTGCAAGTCGTTTGTAGCCTTTGGTCTTGGCTTCAATGTTGGCCCGGACCTGTTCATGCAGCTTCTTGATCGTGTCCACCTTCCTCTTGCCATCTGTACTAACTCGTTCACTCAAAGGCAAAGGTAAAAGATCAAGTGGAGACAAAGGATTAAATCCATAAACAACCTCAAAAGGAGAAAAGTTAGTAGCTGAATGCAATGCATGATTGTAAGCAAACTCAACATGAGGCAAACATTCTTCCCAAGTCTTAAGATTCTTTTTAACCAAATATCTAAGCAAAGCAGACAAGGTTCGATTAACTACTTCAGTTTGCCCATCAGTTTGCGGATGACAAGTTGTAGAAAACATCAATCTAGTACCTAGCTTAGACCACAAAGTCTTCCAAAAATAGCTAAGGAACTTAGCATCACGATCAGAGACAATGGTCTTAGGCATTCCATGCAATCTAACAACTTCCTTAAAGAATAAATCTGCAACTTGCACAGCATCATCAGTTTTGTGACAAGGAATGAAATGAGCCATTTTTGAGAACCTATCAACAACCACAAAGATAGAATCTCGTCCAGCTTTGGACCTAGGCAAACCAAGCACAAAATCCATAGAAATGTCTACCCAAGGATGAGAGGGAATGGGTAGAGCTGAGTACAAACCGTGGTTTGATGCTTTAGGCTTAGACTTCTTGCACACCACACAACGGCTACAGATCCTCTCAACATCCTTCATCAAACTCGGCCAATATAAGTGGTCATGAACCGCCTTGTAAGTCTTCTTGACACCAAAGTGTCCCATAAGTCCTCCTCCATGAGCTTCCCTGAGAAACAACTCCCTCAAAGAACATTGGGGCACACACAAACGGTTATCAAAGAATAAGAAATCAGAACTTTGAAAGTATTTCCCATAAGCAACCTTGGTGCATTTTCGAAAAATCTCTTTAAAATCCTGATCAGAGGCATAAAGATCCTTAATAAATTCAAAACCAAGCAATTTAGTCTCAAGGGCTGAAAGAAGAGTATACCTTCGAGACAATGCATCAGCCACAACATTCTCCTTACCTTGTTTGTACTTGATCACATAAGGGAATGTCTCAATGAACTCCATCCAACGAGCATGCCTCTTGTTGAGCTTCTGCTGACCCTTAAGATGTCTTAGAGACTGATGGTCAGTGTGGATGATGAACTCCTTAGGCCAAAGATAGTGCTGCCACGTTTGAAGGGCTCTCACCAAGGCATAGAGTTCCTGGTCGTATGTGGGGTAGTTGAGCATGGCACCACCAAGCTTCTCACTGAAATAAGCTACTGGTTTTCCTTCCTGCATCAACACACACCAATACCAACACCAGAAGCATCACATTCGATCTCAAAAGCTTTAGAAAAATCTGGAAGTACAAGTAAAGGGGCATTAGTCAACTTCCCTTTAAGGATTTCGAATGCTTCTTCTTGAGCTGGTCCCCATTTGAACCCCACGTTCTTCTTGATCACTTCAGTGAGAGGAGCGGCCAAGGTACTGAAGTTTTGAACAAACCGCCTATAGAAACCGGCAAGGCCATGGAAGCTTCTCACTTCACTAATGGTTTTCGGAATGGGCCAGTCTCGGCTTGCTTGGACCTTCTGCTCGTCCACTCTCAAGCCATCTGCACCTACAACAAAACCTAGAAAGACCACATGATCTGTGCCAAAAGAACATTTTCCAAGGTTAGCAAACAAATGTTCCTTTCTAAGGACTTCAAGAACAGATTTCAGGTGTTGTTTGTGCTCATCAAGGCTTTTGCTGTAAATAAGAATGTCATCAAAGTAAACTACAACAAAATGACCAATAAAAGACCTCAAGACATGATTAATTAGGCGCATGAAAGTACTAGGTGCATTTGTGAGACCAAAGGGCATGACAAGCCACTCATACAAACCTAGTTTTGTTTTAAAGGCCGTTTTCCATTCATCACCTTCTTTCATCCTAATCTGATGATAGCCACTTTTCAAATCTATCTTAGAAAAGTACTTAGAACCATGGAGTTCATCAAGCATATCATCAAGGCGAGGGATAGGATGTCGATACTTTACCGTGATGTTGTTTATGGCCCGACAGTCCACACACATCCTCCAGGAGCCATCCTTCTTTGGTACGAGTAGAACATGCACTGCACAAGGGCTGAGACTCTCTCTGATGTATCCCTTCTCAAGCAGATCGTTGATCTGTTTTTCCAGCTCCTTGGTCTCGACCGGATTGGTGCGGTACGCTGGTCGGTTCGGTAGAGAGGCGCCCGGGATGAGATCGATCTGATGCTCAATGCCTCTCACTGGTGGCAATCCTTTGGGATTTTCTTCTGGAAACACATCAGAATAATCCTGCAAGATACCTAAAAACTCACTCGGAATCTCCGGTGCAAGATCAGAAGAAGATGAGGCCAAAAGAGACTCTTTATAAACAAGTAAGAGAAATGGCTTTTGAGAGCAAAGAGACTTCCTTACCTGACTTTCTTTGACAAAGAAGTTGGAGTTTCTGGTACTTGTCTCAGGTTTATCAGCCTTAGAGTCTTGGTCTCGGTTCTTCCTAAGTTGGACCTGGTCTTGGTGGACTTCCGAAGGTGACAAAGGCACCAAGGTGATCTTCTTTCCTTTGTGATCAAACGAGTGCCTCTTTGTGAAGCCATCATGCATTGCCTTCTTGTCAAATTGCCAAGGTCGGCCCAAGAGAACATGGCAAGCATCCATGGGAAGCACATTGCACACAACCTCATCCTCATATCGGCCAATGGAGAGTGGAACTGTGACTTGCTCCTTCACATACTGTTCTCCAGCCTCATTGAGCCACTCTAACCTGAAAGGACGAGAAAGAGGCCGAGTAACAAGCCCAAATTTCTTTACAAGAGTGTCACTGGCCACATTAGTGCAACTGCCTCCATCAATAATCAAAGAACAAACTTTATCAGAAATGAGACATCTAGAGTGAAAGAGATTCTCCCTTTGTTCTTTTTCATTGGATTTGGGTTGGACACTCAAGGTACGCCTAGTAACCAGTAGTGAACCTTGGCTTGGCTCATCAAGAACATCCTCATCATAGATCGGACCAGAGCTCTCCACAAAGGTCGAGCAAAACTCATCGATCACGCCATCGGCCTCCTCATCAAAGATGGGATCAAAGGTGTCGTCCAAAGTCTTTCTAGTAACAAGAAGGGGGCCATGAGCTGGGAAGTCAAGTGCTTCTTCCTCATCATCAGTATCATAAACTGGTCCGAGATCCTCCTTGTCTTCTTCAGATTCGACTTCTCCATTCTCCAAGAGCACCATCACCTTTTGGTTTGGACATCGGTTGGCATAGTGGCCAAGGCCATGACACTTAAAGCATTGGATGTCTCTGGTTCGTTTGGGAGCCTTTTCTTTCTTTTCTCTATCAAAACGAGCAGGGACATTAGTCTTAAAAGCAGTATTTGTTGTGGAAGAAGACTTACCCTTGTCTTGATAGTTTGGCTTGGAAGCAAAGGTCGGTTTTGAAGCAAAGGTCGGTTTGGAGAGACCTTTTCTCTTGAGTTGTTGTTCAATCAGCACGGCCTTGTGTAGCATCTGTTCCATGCTGTCATAGTCTTCCAGCTCCATGCGGTCTTGTATGTCCCGGTTGAGCCCGGTGAGAAATCTAGCCATGGTGGCGTCTAAGGGCTCATCTACATCAGCCTTGATCATCAAGGTCTCCATCTCCTGGTGGTAGTCCTCAACTGACTTAGAACCTTGAAGCAAACGCCTGAGTTTATGGTGTAGATCTCTGTGGTAATGGTCGGGAACAAAGCGTCTCCGCATCAGCATGGAAATCTCATCCCATGTATCAACTGGCGCCACTCCTGCTCTTCTCCTGCTAGTCACAACTCGATCATACCAGTTAATAGCATAGCCAGTAAACTCAGCAGCAGCAAGTCTAACCTTTTTAATATCAGAAAAGTTTTGACAATCAAAAACAAGTTCAATCTTTCTTTCCCATTCAAGAAAAGCATCCGGATCATTCTTGCCATCAAAACTTAGAATTTTCAATTTCAAACCACCCAATCCATTATCAGTTCTTTCATTTCTACCAAATGGATTGACATCACCTTGGTTTTGATGTCTAGGAGCTCTCCTTGGTCGGTTGATGGACTGATCATCATCATAGGACTCATCTCGGATCTCAAGGTCGGACCGGCTGTGTCTCCTTGGGCGGTCACGCCTGGTTCTGGTTCGGGACTGAGCTGGTCGGCCCTGAAGTTCATCCAGCCTAAGATGGATCGCTTCCAAACCTGTATTCAACAAGTTAGACATAGAATCATTGAGAGCACGCATCTGCAAGTTAGATAATCCAGCAAAAGAATTTCCGGGTCTGTTCCTTTCTTCTTCACTGCCCATGGTTTCCTGAAAACTTAAACAAGGCAAAGTTAGAGTAAAAGCCTCACACTCTCACGTGTTTATCTCACCCACACACGTGTTTCACTCGAGTTTTTGGTAATCACACAAGAGAGTTCCTCCCAAAGTTCTAAGAGAGCAAACAAGATCACCCAATGAGAATATCCAAGTGAACACAAATGAGCAAGAGAGAGAGATAAGAGATTTCAAAAGGGGAACCCGCCTTAACCACCTCAAAGGCCGGATTTCTCTTCGGCCAGCAGGCTTACTCTTCCACCACCTCACCACAATCAAACAAACTTTGAATCTTTTCTTTTCTTTTTTTTTTTTGTATAATCTTTTCTCTTTTTTTTTTATAGCATAAACTTGTCTCTTTTTTTTTTTTATATACGGGGGTAATGAGGGGCCCGTGTTCAAGATAGATAGATAAGAAGTGTTTAGAAGAAATGGAGAGATGAGAAAGATGGATAGAAAATGAGTTACCGGAAGAGTGGCTCTGATACCACTTGATAGAACCTAAGTATGGATCACTCTGCCGGTACGGATGATATGAACTCAGATCCGACTGGATTGAGAACTAGTGGATCGAAGGGTGACACTAAGGGTTGCGGAAGCCCAAAGATACTACCAGAGTTCGAAGGTTGCCGGATATGACGCACCGGTCCAACACAACGAAGTTGTTTCACTCGGAGATAACCTCACCAAGCAAACTATGAATGTTCTAAAGACAAAGAACAATGAGAGAAAACTCAAATAAGCAAAGCAAAATCGATGATCATTTTATTTCATGAAGGACTCACATATATATAGTGTTTGTGAGTCAAAGAAACATAAATAGAAATGTTGGAAAAGACAACATAGAAAATATAAATCAATGAAAACAAGACATAGATTTCTGAACTTTGACTAAGACTAGTCAATGGTGCGGATCCTCATGTTGACTGGTTGACTGGTCTTGATTCATAGAAATGTCCAGATTCATCTTGTGGTGATCGGGTCGTCCGCGGACAGAAGTAGGATGGACGTAAGGCTGCCCGCATGGTTGATCGATGATGATCCATGAACGGATGAAGAGATAGCTCGACCCAAATCTTCAGAGAGCCTAAGTATCATCCCTTTGGAGAAGTTGGATGCATCGATCATCATGAATTCATCAAACTGGTCGGAAAGGTCGAGATCAGCCTGATCCGGGTGTGCGGTACGTCCCAAACGGGCCAGAAAAGACAGGCTAAGTCCGGAATCAGATTCATCTCGATGATCATGGGTTCTGGCTTGACTGTTGGCTCTAGAATGACGAATGGGTCGGGGAAGAACGCCTGTGGGTCGGCTGATTAGGTCATCAGGTCGTGAATCCATCCTTAGGTCGCGTCCGGGTGGGGTGCACTCGGGTCGATCCGGTACACGGCTCTGTCCGTTGATCTGGTACGGCTGAACGGCTGAACCTCAGTTGGACTGAATCTGATCGTCCTGAGTCTGCTCCAAGTCCTGGTCCAGGTCCTGGGTTCCATCTCCGCCGGCGGCCACGGCCAGCACGGGGCTAGCCGCCCGGCAGCCACGGCCAGCACGGGCGCTAGCCGCCGGCGGCCACGGCCAGCACGGGGGCTAGCCGCCCGGCGGCCACGGCCAGCACGGGGCTAGCCGCCCGGCGGCTACGGCCAAGGCCGGGGTCGGCTACTCGGTTCCTTCGGTTTACAGGTGTTCGTGTTCGTTTTTCGGAGGGTTTTTTGTATGACAAATAGACTTAGCCGTTGATTTCGAGATAACCGTTTTTGACCCCAACAGTATGCGGCTAGGTTTTATGAAGATGGAGATGTATACGACTTTTATAATTGCACAATGATCCCTTATATGCTTGTTGAGCTTGCTCCCACTGACAAAGAACATGTCCAACACACACTGGAGCCATACACGTATCACAGAGATTGTGAAGTACCTCAGTGCCGAGCTGGTGATTGTGGCGTGTTCACTCTGAAGTACATTGAGTGTCATGCCCTTGGGATGCAATTTAATCCTACACAGTTTAAGAGCGGGAACGCTATGAGGGAGCATATGGCATTGGCTATATGGAAAGAGATTCCTGGGATCCATAAGTGGGATAACACTGTCAATGATAACAACCTGGCAACATATGAGGCACGTGGATGATAGGACGATGGGATGATGTGTTGTTTGTACTTGAACTTGATGCTTTTGTATGATATAGTAGGCTACGTTAACAGGGTCAGGATAGGTTGAATTTTTTTGTAACCTATCCTCTTACCAAACTAGCATTCCGTAAGAAATTAGTTTGGTAGTGCAGTAACCTTATCAGATAATGTAATGCAATGTAATGTAATATTGTACTTGGATGTTGCCTTATTATATTGAATAACCAGATGGTCTTCTAGACGATTAACCAGAAGGTCTAGACGACTCTAGACGACTCTGGACGACTCTGAACGACTCTAGACGACTCTGGACGACTAACGAGAAGGTCGTCTAGACGACTAACCAGAAGGTCTTCACAATCAAAATATAGCACAGATAAAATCATAACACAAACCTATAACACATATATAGTTAAGTCATCTTAATACAGAGAAGTTCATAACATATAAGCAGATGATAGATAAGTGGGTAGATAAATCAAAGACACGGGAGACTATGGACGACTCTAGAAGACTCTGGACGACTAACCAGAAGGCCGTCTAGACGACTAACCAGAAGGTCGTCCACGTTAGTTCTTACATTGTGGACGCGTATGGCCATGTTCTTTGCAGACTGAGCACCTATAAACCATGTGTTGCTTACGGGGTTTACGTCCTTTCATCCTAGATAGCTCCAACCAAGTTTGCCATCTTGATTTCTTCTGTCTCCCCAGAACACGCTTCACTTCCCGTGGAAAGGATGTGCATTCCTCAACTTGTTGTCCAAGACAAGGATATATATTTTCTGAGTATCCTGCAAACAAAGTATCCTTTGAATAGACGACCGGACATACAAGTGCGGAGATATGTAATCTAGCATATGTTCCAGCTGCTATAGCATGAGAGCAAGGTATTTTCTCGACTGCATAGACACCACAATCACACTTTCGAAGTTCCAAATCAACAACACAGTCCATTTTGCCACCTTTTACAAAGAATCGCCATCCATCAATTTGTTGGACAGACATCGTATCAGCTATCTCAGATCGAAAAGCAAGCAAGTGTTCAACCCCCCCGACTATGTTGAGTTGTGAGACTCAAAGCATCTTCTCTCCTTTTCCAAAACCACCTAGATAGCTTCTCAATCAAGATGCATGCCAAACATGTTCCTCATTGCATCTTTGATATGCTGGGGATTCAATCCATCAATGATTCCAACACGATCTATGAAAAGATTACCAATATACTTCGAAGTACAGTGTTTCCGCTGAGCGATTCTGTCTGCCACCGAAAACGTATGAGTTTCAACATACTTGGTAAACCAAAACGTGTCTTTCCCATGCTTCACACTTGCTCTGAGCTTCCATCCACAACCATTAACACGACATGTTGCCACAAAGATAGTTTTCGTTGACTTGTATATTCTGAAAGAGAACCTAAACTTCACTGCTGTCAACCTCAACTCTGAAACCAGTGCATCCTTACCAACAAAACTCTGCCCCACATAGATATGGTTAGAAATCGATACTCCTCCTTCATTACCATATGTCCTTTGGAATCTTCAAAAAACACTTCATCTTCTTTCTCACCTCATCTTGAACCTTTCCATACTCATTGTAATCCATAACATCATAAACCGCTTCAGCAAAATAAGGAATATCAGCATCCTCCTCCCCATCATGATTTTCATCTTCAGCCAAATCCTCATCATCTTTATCCCCTTCATCATCTTCTTCCCTAGCCTCTGAAACTTTTCTCATCTTGGTTGATACACAAAGATGTACTTCATGCGTTTTAGTTATCTCGAGCAAGTTCTGAAGTTGTCTATCAGTTGTAACATGAATGGGAGGTGTGTCTGGAGCCATTGAGTGCATCATTGCATCTGGTAATGAGTAGGTTAACTCCACAGTGTTCATGTCCAGGTTATAATATTCTTCAGACATTTCAACAAGTTCAGCATCTGTCGAACTTTCCTTCAAAAGGAACATTCTTGCTCCTTTTTTGTGATCAACCACAAAATTCCAACATCCATCTTTCAGCAACCATTCTCCATACAATGCATGTAAAGGACGTATCATCTGCAAAAGGTAAAAAAAAGTACATTAGCAGACAAAAGTTTAGAGAAAATGAAAGTTTATTAAAGATTGACGCAGACAACTTCCCAGAGGTCGTCTGGACGACTACTCGGTAAGTCGTCCATTTAGGTTAGTTTTGCAATTGATTTTAACATGGACGACTAACCTGTAAGTCGCCACGTTTGTTTGATAAAAAAAATCTAGACAACTAACGTGTAAGTCTTCTAGGGAAAACGGGTAGTTTTGCATTTAACCGGAATGTGTCAGAAATTTGACTTTTTCTGGACGACTTACAAGTTAGTCGTCTAGTAGAAAATAAAAAACTTAATATTTTGTTTTTTTTCTAGACGACTAACATGTAAGTCGTCTTAGGTTAGTTTTGCAATTGAAATATTAAACAAACAAAAAAAATTTCTAGACGACTTACAAGTTAGTCATCACGAGTTTTTTCCTAGACGACTAACCTGTAAGTCGTCCAAGATAAGTAAGGTTTGACCAGAATCTCGGCATAATCCTGGACGACTTACAAGTAAGTCTTCTGACAGACAACTTCCGTGTAAGTCTTTTGACGGACGACTTCCGTGTAAGTCGTATAGAAAAAAAAATTGTTTAATATTTCAATTACAAAACTAACCTAAGACGACTTACAAGTTAGTCGTCCAGAAAAAACAAAATATTAAGTGTTTTGTTTTCTACTGGACGACTAACTTGTAAGTCGTCCAGGAAAAGTCAAATTTCTGACACATTCCGGTCAAATGCAAAACTAACCCGTTTTCCCTAAATGACTTACACGTTAGTCGTCTAGATTTTTTTAATCAAACAAACGTTAAGCCGTCCAGGTTAAAATCAATTGCAAAACTAACATCTGCATTGACCAGACGACTTCCAGGTAAGTCGTCTACAGCTAGACGACTTAACTTTAAGTCGTCTGACGAACAGATCTTAAAAAAAATTTGATTTCATACCTTAAATTTGTGAAGATAACTTCCTTAGCACACATAAGTCTTCTCCAAGCACCCAGAAACTGAAATGAATGAGACCCACCAAGAATCGTAAGCTTCAACGCCTCATTAAACCATATAAATTTTAGAATCAAAATCTTGGGTTTTTTGGATGAATATGGAGAAAAAGTGAAAGAGGTGTTTTTTAATATGCATACAATTATGTTTTTTATATAATCATCTATATGTTTGACCGTATTTGTAATTGTAATTGTGGACCGAAATCTATTTTGAATTTATAATGAGCTTGATCGATTTGGGTTTAAATTTTTTATCACCTTGTTAATACCTATTAAAACCGTAATGTAGTTATCAAGTGGATTTTTATTACAAAACAGGTTCTACAATTTTTTTTATACTTTACTTTAGCATCACTAAGAAGCATTTTAATGGTTTTATAGCCATCAACTTAGTATTGTTTCCAAAATCAAATTACTTTGACCTTAGTCTTCCACAATTATTTTTGAAGGGTTTCAACGGAACGAATAAATTGATACAGCTCATTTGCTTGCTTTAAATTGTTAACTGAATATTTATATATTTAATTTTAATATTTATTAAATAAAAATCCATATTAATACAATTTTATGATCATTTGTATCTTGTTACGACAAAAAAATTAAGCCATTGGTCACAAATTTTTCAAAGTGATATTTTAAAATTTCTAAATATAGTTGTTTTAAAAAATTCAAAATATAACATTTTATTATTATATGTTTAATGTGATTGTCTAATTTTTTTAATAATATAAAATTAGACAAACATGAAGAAGAATACAAAAATTGTTATCAAATATTTATTATTCATAATCATTAATTGTCATATATACGTTAATCATATTAGGTAATTCCGTAACTTTTATTTAAGGAAAGTGTAAAAATATTCTTTTGTACACTATTTATCAATTTGAAAGTTAGTTTAATAAAAAGTATACCATAAATTACGATAGACGAACATATTTTTCTAAGAATTCTGAATTTCACTTTCATGGTGACACGTGGCTACAAAATAATATTGTAAAATTTTTCAATTAATATATAAGAGATATTTGCACTTATTAAAAATTACCTTAATTCACATCTAAATATTATAATGTTTTACCTTGGTGACCACGTTTTTCCATTTTACATATGAACTTACCGTGATACAATTATCTCGAATTCTGTATCAAGTAAGAATATATTTTCTACTAATAAAAGGAATACATAATATAAATTCCCATGAATGTAAATCTTCTTATGCGTATTTGGGTAACTCTCATTTATGAATTAAATCACTATCATCGACATTAACTACTCCTTAAACCAAACATATTCGACGGTCAATTAGTTCGGTTCAATTGAAACCCATGACTTATCATCAAACCAAACAGAACACAATAAACAAACCATACACTTTTATTTACATTCTTATGTACATCGATATGTAACTTGGTTTACATGTTCTTTGATGGTTTTGAATGGTTGCGTTCCAACTAATGTTGATACTGAATTGTTAACATACAGATTAAAGATACATATGGCGACAATGGTCTTTTTAGAAAAGCAAAACTAATATTAACAGTTAACATATATTTTCAATCACAAAACTGCAACATCCCCTATTAACGATCATCTTTTAATGCTTTGTTTTTCTATCATGGTTCATAGTTTGTGTTTTTATCTCTTACACATAAAAGATAATCATTCGCTCATATCCCCTATAATATAATATATTGCATTACGTAATATCATATAGTTTAATATTGAATATATCTAGCGACAAATGAAATTCTAATATGGACCAACCAAATTTTCAATTGAATGTAATGATGCCACATAGGATTAATTAGTGTTCTAATTGATTGACACGTAGGATGTGGTACTTTTCTAATTCTTACAAAATTAAGGTTCATATTTTTTAAATGCTTCCCAAATAATATATAGGGGATTTGTGGGGTGAATAAGGCAAAAAAGATCCAAAAAAAACATAGATTAGTTTTGTGGTTGACTTCATGTTTTGAGTCAATTTTGCAAAAATCCCAATAACTAATCCAAAAGAGAAAAAAACAAAGTAACTCTCATCAAACTTAACCACGCGTGTACAACATAGCTCTTGCAATTTCAATAGAAAATCTATTTATATAAAATAGGATTGTTTCTCTCCTGGGCTGCCAGCTAGGATTCCAGGTCAGAAAATAAGTTGTTCTACGTGCGACACCTGTCACATATGATGAAACTAATCGTTTCATCTAATCATGTGGGTGATGGGTTTATTCGTAGGCTTTAACGTAACACATGAATTTGTGGGCTTTTAACATTTTCTAGCGGCCTGGGCAAAAGGGTTTCATCTCTAAACCTAATACAAAGACGTGAAGCTATTCGTTGGTCAAAAAAAACCGTGAAGCCATTCAGTTCTGATCCCCCTTCGTTCTACGGCAGCGCAGTGACGATTGAGCTCCATCTCAGTCTCTGAAACGGTCTGATGGGTGACTTTTTCGTGTTTAATTCCACTCACCCACAATGAGAAATTCAATGCGTGTTTTAGATCTGCTAGGCGGTGTGATACGATCTCTCATTCAATGAATCCTCACACTCATTCATCTTTTTGGATCGACTACTATAAATATGTAAGTTTCCTTCCTAAAAACTCATCAGTTCATTCGATTCTATCAATTTTGTTTTAAATCTCTTAGCAATTAAAATGACTCCATTCTACTACTCTGTGATTTGAAGGTTGGCTGTTGTACCTCCATTGTTGAAGTGCATCTCTTTAGTTTGTGGGAGGCTCGCCACGTTAAGAAAGTCGGCGGGTTTATGGATGTTGATGTACTATTCCTCAACGCAGAGGTATTTTCCAGGGAACAAAAAACATTCTGACCTTCCAATTTCATGAGAGTTTATACTTTCTGATTTCATAAGAGTTCTGAAACTTTAATTTTCCGCCTTTTAGGAAACCTTATGCAGGGAACCATCAATTCTAAACAGTTTAAAAACACGTTGAGGGGTCTCTTCATTTACATGTATCGGTTGTGATGATACAAATGCAGTCGTGTTCTTAGGTTGATGTTATTTTCTTTTGTACATATTATCTAGCAATACCAAAGTTCTACCTTCTCTCAGTTGAACTAACAACTTATATGAATCTGTTAACTTCGTCCAGATACCATCTGGAGCCTGCTATCGCAGATAAGACTGAAGAAGGTAATATATCTTCGGTTTGTTTGAGTTCTTAATAGGTGAAATGTTAGCGCTTAGATCTCCTTTCATAATAAGATGTGTAAATAATGGTGTGATGCAACTTGATGTTTAATTTTCAGATCCACCGTTGATATAACATTGAACGACATCAAAAAATGATTTCTGATATGGCTTCTTACGTGTGGGAATCACCAGCTACAGAAACTCGATTACATCTCAGAATCTCATATCAACTCTCAGCTCTCAAAAGGCTGAGAAATACCATTGTTTCATTGGTGAAAGGTGATTCCAAAGTGGTAGATGGAATCGGTAATGTTCTTTTGATGTTCTCAGCCATGTGTATAGAGAAAAAAGATTACAGTACGATTTAGGGTTGCTGTATTTTATCTGTGTGAGTTGCTTATTAGAGAAGAAGATAGAGAGTGGAAAGAGTTTGACACAATTGGTGTGTGAAGAAAGAAACAAAGATAAAGGGATGAAGATCAAGGGCATAAAAGAATTGCTTCAAAGTTCAACCTATAAGTACGTACCATACATAAATGTTTCACATGGAGGAGAATATGAATAGATAGGATGGGAAAAATATTGTTTGGAGTTGTGGTGTGTTGTCACTTATCATATACATTCGAGATGAGACCTGAGATTTTGTAATGTTAGGATTCATTGTCAAAATCATGGGAATGCATTGACTTACGTGTTAGATTGCATTGGTCGAAGGTATGTTGGTTTTGCCATAAAACGATCATATAGTTATGATTAAATGTTCCTTTGATGTGTGTTTCGCAGAGTTGTTTAAACATTATTTTCGTTCTATATTTCCAAGATCTCTAAACTTAAACAATTTTGTCGCAATTAAGATAAATTTTTCTACTTTTCCTCATTCCAAATAGAACCGCAAGTCTCACTTTTTCCAAAACCTAGACTCCTACTTTCCATTGTCACCATACAAATTTTGGTAAACTATGCTCTCAATAGACTAATCTTTATCAGAAATAACATTCTAACTTAGTAAGTAATTTTTTTGGCTCTATATTTCATGATTTGGTTTGCTCATCTTGAATTTTACATACCGAATGAATGTGCAAACTGACGTTATGTTATTTATTTACCTAAGTCCTTCAACATCTTCATGGTAATTTTGAATAATGCCAAGTTGTAGTTGATTTTGTGCTGCACCATGTATGCAATTATTTTAGAGAAAATTACTAGAATATTATGAAAAAGTTAGTTTATTACTAGATTATTATACATCTTTTTAAAATTACTAGACTATTATACAGGCCTATAGTAAATTACAATTAAAGCCCTTAGTTAGTTTTTTTTTTAAATTGATATTATTTATAATTAAAAATAATTAAGAAAATCCACATCACTAATAATTAATCCACATCATTAGTATCCCTTCCATATCACTAATAATCATAAATCATAGAATAATCAAACGACGTTTTACGTCAACCTCACAGAAATCATTTTTTTCGAGTATACCCTAACCACTTTGGAAATCGTATTCTCTGCAACTTTTCTCGGCAAGCGTATTCTCCGCAAGCGTATTCTCTGAAATCGTCTTCTCTAAAGTCGTCACTGCAAGCGTCTTCTCCCAAATCTTTGTCTCTTCGATTCTCCGTAATTATCTTCTCTGGTATGTTTCACCGCTTTAATTAGAGTTTTTCGGGTCTGAAATCGTCCTCGATGCGTTTCTATGAAATCTTCTTCACTACAATAGCCCGAAATCATATTCTTTGCTGGGTTTTTCGAGTTTACAGTTTAGTTTTAATTTATGTTGTGGCTGAGTTACTTTTCTTTTACAGCTGGTTTATATATGCAGTTGTGGCTGAGTTAGTTCACGCCAATCTCCAAAAACCTAACTATAAGAAGTGTGCATTCCAAGGAAAAAAGACAAATACATTCCAAAAAACACCCAAGTTGGCAATTATGGGTGTATTAATTTAAGTTTGTTTGTGATCTGATACCCCATATTTGGTTAATCTAATTTTTTTTCCAGATCTGAGTGAAAGAGAAAATTGAACAAGAAGAGAATGGAAGAGACATAAAGAAGTGATGGATTCAGCAGAGACGACACAGATGAGTTCGATGAAGCTTGGAGACATGGAGGAGTTATCACCAGAATGGTGTAGAAAATCTGTATTTTTTGTTTTATATGTAAGAAACAAAACTCACCCATGTATTTTGTATTTGACTGATGCTATGTTTACACAACTCAGCCGTGTCGTTTATATATCTCAGCCGTGTTGTTTATATAACTCAGCCATACCCCAAACATACTCTAAAATCAGAAAATGTTTATATAACTCAGCCGTGTCGTTTGTATATCTCAGCCGTGTCGTTTATATAACCCAGCCATACCCCAAACATACCTTAAAATCAGAAAATGTTTATATAATTCAGCCGTGTCGTTTAGATAACTCAGCCGTATCGTTTATATAACTCAGTCATACCCCAAACATACCGTAAAATCATAAAACTGAATTCAAATACTTTAAAAAGTTATATTTAAGATCATCTTATCAATATCAAGTGAATATAAATCAACTGAATGTATATAGTTTCTTGAATATTCAAGTTGAGACTTTAAGTTGATCTTAAGATATATGTTCTCTTACAGTGTCTTATACAATTTTTACTAACAAGACTCTAATTTTATTCTTTAAAACCTCAAATCATAAACTATAGAATTATAAAGTTATTAAAATTATAAAATTTATCTTTGAACATTAAATCTGATATATTTATTATTTAAAGTTTAAGGTTAGATTTAAAGTTTAGGTTTATATAAATTAGGTTTATAGATTAGGGTTTAGGGTTTAGGGGTTTGATGCAGCCATGAAATCCACAGCTCCTAAAGTAGACAAAACTTTTCATGTTTGGACTCGGATGAACCTAGACACCATCAAGCCTATGGTTCGTTTGACTCAGCTGGCTGTTCCCAAACAAAGGCCACCACTTAAGCCTCCTTATCAGCTTATAAATATGTGGATCAATGGTATTAAAGGCGTGGTCATCATCTTCTTAATAAGCAAATCTCAATCCCTTGAGATCAGCCCTTTTGACCAGCATTTTGATTGTCTTTTAATTATGATTTGTCCTAGAAATCCGCATTTCATTTATGTCTTTGATTCTGTCCAAGAGCTATATATAAAGCTCCTCTCCTTTCATTGTAAAATCAGACTTGAGTATTGAATAAAAAGTGAGATTTTCTCTTGAGAGCTTTTATGCTTGTTCTTGTTAATTCTAAGTTATGTGAGAAGCTTTCTTAGGATACAAGTGTGGAACCTTTATCTTTGTGTGAGATTCACTTAGGTGCTGGTTCTTGATCTTATCTCAAAGCCTTTCACATCTTTGAGTGGCGATCTTCAATCCATTTAAGCCGTAGGTTTTGATTTCTTGTGAGAAAAGCTAGAGTGAGATTCTCAGCCTGTATCATTTGGTATCAGAGCTAAAAGCTCCTATCTTTTTTTTTTTCTGTTTTTCATTCTACTTTCCAAAAAAAAAACAGAAAAATCGTTTTCCTCTCTCTTTCTTTTCTGTTTTTTTTCTCTAAGTTTCTTCATACAAAAAATTATAAAGAGAAGTTATGGAAAACCAGTCCAGCAACAGCAACATGGCCGACCATATTGGAGTCTTTTGAAGCAAGAAGATTATTATTTTGCAGGAAGATCAGGCCCATATGAGTACTTTGAATGGGAGCACAAGATGAATGAGTTCTTCATTTCTTGCCGCTGTCCAGATTTCGAGAAGGTATACATTGCTGCTGATCAACTCATCGACCTAGCTCAACTCTGGTGGAGACAATCTACTGCAAAAGGAGGCCGTCGCTGGAATTCTCGAGAATATACTTGGGGTGAGATGAAAAATATGATGAGGAAGCAATACATCCCACACGATCAGTATCAAGAAATCCGGAGGCAATTTCGCACTCTTTGCCAAGATGATAAGACGGTCATGGAGTACCACAAGCAATTCAACCATCTTTGCATCCGGCTCAATCCAGGAGTAAGGAATGAGGATATCATGGACCAGTTTGCTTATGGGCTAAAAAATGAGATCCGTTTCCACATACAAGGACACTCATGCAATTGTTTGGAGGAGTTGGCCCAACAGGCTGCCCAAATTGAGCATGAAAACAAAGAGCCCGAACCACTTGATCCATCTGAAGAGGTCCAGCAAAATCCGAGGTACATCCCTATATCACATGAGCAAGTTTTGAGGACAAAACTTTTACAAGGGGGAGGGAATGATGCAGCCATGAAATCCACAGCTCATAAAGTAGACAAAACTTTCCATGTTTGGACTCGGATGAACCTAGACACCATCAAGCCTATGGTTCGTTTGACTCAGCTGGCTGTTCCCAAACAAAGGCCACCACTTAAGCCTCCTTATCAGTTTATAAATATGTGGATCAATGGTATTAAAGGCGTGGTCATCATCTTCTTAATAAGCAAATCTCAATCCCTTGAGATCAGCCCTTTTGACCAGCATTTTGATTGTCTTTTAATTATGATTTGTCCTAGAAATCCGCATTTCATTTATGTCTTTGATTCTGTCCAAGAGCTATATATAAAGCTCCTCTCCTTTCATTGTAAAATCAGACTTGAGTATTGAATAAAAAGTGAGATTTTCTCTTGAGAGCTTTTATGCTTGTTCTTGTTAATTCTAAGTTATGTGAGAAGCTTTCTTAGGATACAAGTGTGGAACCTTTATCTTTGTGTGAGATTCACTTAGGTGCTGGTTCTTGATCTTATCTCAAAGCTTTTCACATCTTTGAGTGGCGATCTTCAATCCATTTAAGCCGTAGGTTTTGATTTCTTGTGAGAAAAGCTAGAGTGAGGTTCTCAGCCTGTATCAGGGTTAAACTCAAATTTTAATCATTATTAAAAAAAATTAAATTTTAAATTTTTATTTGAACACGAAACTAAGTTGAAGCAATTTTTAAAACAAATTGAAAAGAACTAAAATTACAATTTATATTGCTTTTTTCATGACCATTGATTGATTTTAATCTAAGGGTTCATGACCATTGATTGATTTTAATCCAAGGGTTAATCTTTCTTTTTCAAGGATCACAATTGATGGTCATCATTAAATGAAATCCAAAGGCCAAAAATCATACTCTCATTTTCTTATAATTATAGGGACTTAGCCACTTCATCTCTCTCTCTCTCTCTCTCTCTAACTCTTTCTTCTTCTGAAAAACGAGTAATCCGGTGAGAAAGGGAGCAGGAAAATGTTGGATCACCATACATGACACTAAGGAGAGAAATCTTCTTCTTTAACAGACCACGATCGAAGATGACAACCATGGCGATAGACCTGTCTCAGAATTTTGATCTTTTAAAATCTATATTGTTTATGCAACATATTTTTCTCTTGATTCCTAATCTATATACTCATCTTTTTAGTTTCTCTTTTAGTTTCTATATTCAATTTAAGTTTGGATGATGAATCTTGAGCCTGCTAAAACTTTTTTTGGTCGAATTAGTTATAACAAAGCCATATTGCAACCATAACTCCTTATTTGATTATAACAAAGCTGTATTGTAACCATAACTCAGCTATAACGTATGCATAACTCAACCGTAATTTGATTATAACTTAGCTGTAACGTATGTATAACTCAGCCATAAAGTATGCATAACTCAACCGTAATGTTCCTATAACTCAGCCGTCAAGTGTAATTTGTTTCGCGACGTTTCGGATTATGGGCGGAAAAAAAATATTTTGCGACGTTTCGTATTATGGGCGGAAAAAAATATTTTGGGCAGGAAAAAAGTCATTCCTTTAATTCTGAGCACAATATTAAAACTTTAATATCTTCTTATATATGAACCTGAAACCTTAAACTATAGAATTATAAAGTTATAAAAGTTATAAAGTTCATCTTTTGAACACAATATTAAAACTTTAATATTTTCTTAAATTTGAATCTCAAACCCTAAACTATAGAACTATAAAATTATAAAAATTATAAACTCAGTCGTAACGTATGCATAACTTAGCCGTAGAGTATGCATAACTCAACAGTAAATTATTCTTAGAAAATTTAAAGGGAAATTAAAGAAAAAATTGGAGCTCTTTTCAAAAAAAAAAATGAAAATTTTAATAAAAAGTAGCATTACATCATCTCATGTGATCTGACAAACAACGGAGTTCAACGACGAAGAAAGAATCTCAATGTATCTTCATCTTTATTCTTTATTATATTAGTCACAATCTACATTTCTATAAAATTTTATATAAATTTAAAATACAAAAACTTTCGTGTTATATTATATTGACAAAAAATTATATACTGTAAATCAGTTCTGGAAACCTACGTAAATCCCTCACACCAACTCTGGCTCCGAATAGTAACAGCGGTTTGAACGATGCAGGACAAGTGGTTAGGGTGGTGCGGTGCGGTTTAACTGCAGTTTATGTTAACAAAACGCATACTGCGGGACAAATGCAGTTCGTCTAAAAGAAACGGTTCAAAATAATATATGAATGGTGACCAAAGTAATAGATAGTGCGGGACAAATGTTTGAATGGTGATTATCACCTAAAAAGTGCGGGAAAATATAAAATAATATTTTACTGTATATTATAATATATTTTATATTTTATAAAGCACAAATAAATTACATTTAGAAGGTAAAATTAATTTATTGATTTTCCCATAAAAAATTGCAATATTATCTCTTATTTGAGACATATGTCCTCCATCTGTTCCCTCAACGTGTTTCCACATCATCTAAATCAGTATGAAAATTAGTCTTTCTTGTGTGTTGAATCATCATGTCTTTGGCATATTTTACTACTCTCTATTTCAATATAGATGATGTTTTAGGTGATTGTTATTTTTTCACAATAGATGATGTTTTAACATTCATAGATAACTTTAATTTTATCAAAAGCTGGTAGCTAATTATGTTTTACTATTTTATTTATAATTATATAAATTAGTTATAAATTATATTTTCAACATTTTTTAAATGACAAAATTCTTAATATGTGTGCAAAGAGTCAAAACTTAATGGAGGAAATATTATTTAAAAAAAAATGTTTCAGAGTATAACTAGTTTTCTGAATATTCAGATAAATTTGCTGTAAATAATGTGTTAATTAAGAAAAATTAAGATTATTTTATTATCAACTAAAAATAAAATAACAAAGAACAGAGTTGACAATAAAAAATAACAAAGAACCGCACTTTGAAATGCACCTCATTCGCTGTAGTAAAATGTGCATGGCGTTCCATTGATTTTCTTACGTAAGTGAACCGCCTGCGTTCTGTTTTATTTTTATATTATTTAATTTTCTGTTCATATATATCAAAATTATTTATCTTGAATGGTAACCTTAATTGCGGTCTAGTCTGTCCCGCATATCAACCGCACTACACATTCATAGCCTCTAATTCCTCCTTTGGTTATTATCACGTATATCGTTTCCAAATCTAAACTTAACACATTGTCAAGAAAAAGCTTTAAAATAATTTTTTTATTCAAATAAAAAAGGTACATCCCGTGCTACGCGCGGACCAGCCCTAATAGTTCATAATAGCACAACTTGAACACGTGTTTTTTTGTATATTAAGATTTTTTTTCTTGGTTTATGGTTGTGATTTGGTTTATTTAATTTATTTTGGTTTACTTAATTTAATTTGTTGGTTTGGAAGATTTTGGTTTAATTTAGTTGAAATTATCGGTATACTAAAAAAAATCAAATTTAAAGGTTATATCTGATTTTTAATAAATAGTTTCATTAAGTCAAATATAAATTTGCCGTAAAAGAATTAACAAATTTGTCACTAAAAAAACAATTATGTCAAATTGTATTAAATCTGTCGTAATATAATAAACAAATATATCATATCCATATAAAATCTGCTAAAATTACATAAATCTGTGGTTAAAGGAAAATAAATCTATCAAATCTATATTAAATATGTCAAAATTTCGTAAATCTATGGTCAAACAATAATAAACTGGTTGAAATCCAAATAAATAACTCAAAACTGTTATAAACCATTGGATGGACGGACATAACCGAACCGTACCGGACAGTACCGGGCGGACGTACCGAACAGACAATACCGAACCGGACCAGACGCATGAGGAAGAAAGGAAGACTTAGACTTTACCATATTTATGTATTAGCATATTTGTATTAGGATATTATTATTTCCATGTATTCCTATTTCCTATTGGAAATATGATCTTTCCATTTATCTCTTCCTTGTAACATGTATATATATATAGATGTCTATTGGCACATCAATAATAAGAAGAAATATAAGTTTTACAACACGTTATCAGCACGAGAGCTCTGAGAAAACCCTGAGTGAATTTCGAAACCCTTTTTCCCAGCAACCACCATAAACCCTAGAAATCAGACGAAACTTCAAAACACCGTATCTCCTCAACCCGACGGATCCAGACGACGAGCCACCTATCAAATTCAAGATCTCGACGAGACGAATCCAACGCCGTCGACCTCATCGCAATCCGATACCGGACGCGTTCTCACGAGCTATTACAAGAAGCACCGTCAACTTGATTCAAAACCCTAATTCGGACGCAACTTCAAATCGACGTATCTCTCACACCATAAGGAGTTAGCCGACGTTCCATATATAAAATTGAAGCTCTTGACGAGAAGAATCCAGCGCCGCAAACCTCGTCTCAATTCGACTTTAGACGCGTTCTCCACCTCCGTTTCAATCCGCGTTGACAATTTCCTTTTTACTAAAGGAAACCCTAGCTGTCTTTCCATTCTCATCCGACCAGCACACATACTGACCATCCGATGAATTGATCAGCACCCGATAAGCCACCAGACGATCCGACAGTTCATCCAACAGCCGGTAGAGGTTCCGGATGATCCGATCAGCCCGTTTCTTGCTCGCGATAGACGTTCAAGCCGTTCGCGGTTTTCTCTCCTATCTCTAGGTGGTCCAGTTTCAGATTCTCTCCAATCTAAAGGTAAATAAAATCTGAAACACCCTTTGGAACCATATCAAAACGAATTTGGTTGTTTGTTAAAGGATTGAACATTAAAATTTGATGAACCTAAAAACCTAGGACAATTGAATCCCTAAATAAATTTGAGGAATTAGGATTTGGTTTAGTTCTCCCGTTAAGTTGCTAGATCAAACGGTCATTAGGTTGTTAGAAGCACAAATATTCCTTATTCAATAAGAGATTGATTAAATCAATTAAAACCAAAACACTAAGTGTTCTTGGATCTCGAAAACCTTCTGAATGATCAATCGGAGCCAATAGAAATCGATCACCCCTTAAACCCATCTTGGTCGATTTCACAAACTATAAATTCTATAAACTGAAATCTGAATTATTTTCTTGATTGCTTGATTCATTGATTTGTTGAAATTTCCTTTCTGCTAAAATGGAAAATTTCCTTTTCTGAAAAATAGAAAATTTCCTTTTCTGAAAAGTTTTCAGCTTATGTTAAATTGCATATTCCATACTGAATTTGAAATAGGAATATTGCTAAAATGCTCACCATTGATCATTGATTGCTTAAAAGGATATTTCATGTTGATTGATTAATACTTGTTAGAAATTTTTGTTTTGGTTGGTGTGAACCATTGATATATTGAGTGATAAAATTTCTAAAAGTATTTTCATGTTTGATTGATTATTTGAATGCATGAATTCTAAGAATTGATTGATTGATTGATTGATATGATTCAGATGTCAACCTTGGATTATGATACCCTAGAAATTTCTGGAGAAAATTATCTAGGATGGGCAATGAATATCTCATATATACTATGGACAGAGGGTCTTGGGAAATGTATCATCAAGGATGATCATGGAACCAAGAACGAAATAGCATTAACAGTAATGAGCCATCATCTCATTGAGGAACTGAGAAATCAGTACCGAGATATAGAGAGCCCCCGATGCCTCTGGACAGAATTAATGTCCAGATACACTAAGGTGTTATTACCAAAGATAAGGCATGAGTGGATGAGCCTCAGATTCTAGGACACTATGGGTCCGTGGAAGAATATAATTATACCCTGTCCGAAATAGCTCATAACCTGATATTATGTGGTGAAAAGTTAACAGATGAGGAATTACTTGAAAAGACATTCTCTACAGCAGATCCAAGAGATCTATTTTTACATCATAGAGAGAAATGTTTCACCACATACAATGATCTGTTCTCATACTTATTACAAAGAGAGTGGATGAATCAAATAAAGAATGAGATGAGTGGTTATGAAGCAGATTGTGATGAAAGAGATAATAAATTCGAGGAAGCCACATCCAAAGTGACAGTTGGAGTGGCCGGCTTGACCATAGGCTAAAATGCCATTTGACATCCTGAAATTTTGCTTTGTTTGTTTGATTTACTTTAAATCTTACTATGTTATATGATTTGGTGTTTTTATGAAAGCCTTTATTGGAATTTTATTTATTGAATGATTTTTATTTATCTTAGAATTACAAAGCATAAAAATATCCACGAAAAATAAAAAATAAAATTCTCCCAATAAATCTTGTTCTAGAAGGATAGTTAGACCACAGCCAAGGCATTGCCTGAAGGGCATTATATACACCCAATTTCGTGGCCCATTGAGTACTAACAAGAAATGGTTTCCATATAGAAACAATGGGCAAAAGAGAACAAAAGGTTCCTACAGATTTTGAAAGAAAAATCGCCTAAGGCCTTATAAGAAAGTGGTCAAGACTATACCTATATACTCTACTGATTAATACTATGCTAAGATCAGTATGATGAGAGGCAAAAGAGCCACGGTAACCAGTTGGTTAACCATACGAAATTACACTTAATGGCATGACCGGACTAGCCATCCGGATCGATCCAAACTTGATGCAAATAATTGAAAGGCACAAAAGAGTTATTCCATAGAATCTCACGTTGTGAAACATGTACACAAGGGAAGCTCATGAGGCTTAACTGTCCCAAGTATCATGAAATGGCATAATGGTTTATAGCATGTTCATGAGGGGGAGAATACACACCCGTGTGGTACATGACCATACTATAAAAACATGAACACGATCCGTGGGACATGGTCTATGACCATGGTAAATTAATACAAAGACAAGCCACGTCCATCATGATAAACCATCCGGTCGAGACCGGGATGGATGGACAGGACGTGGACGCGGTCAACAAAGTTCATACGACCGTACCACGGACGATGAAACCGACCGGGTCGAGAACAGAACCATGGACAATCATTCGGCCGATTTCCTATAATACAAAGGCCACGACCTAATGCTTGGGAACACACTGATATACATGTGTAAAGACAATATGCATCAGGCCATATAAGTGAGCATAGATATTCCCATCTCAGATTGAATACGGGTCACGACCAGACATGAAATCTTAAAGAGATTTAACCACCACATTCATATGTGCTTTCTAAGATAGAAACTGAGATAAGAATTGGGAATATATGTTGGATAGGAGTATGACTTTCTCCCACGAATTTATATGAAACCTTGAGCCAAATATGGGTGATAAGATTAAATGGCCAGGTTCACGGATTGCATGAGTAATCCGACTGTCCAACATCAAAAGTGAGAAAGCTATAAGCTGGATAAAGAGTAAGAGATTGGTATTAACCATCATTGTCTTGGCAAGATCCTCGGACTAGAAATATAATCTAAGACGTCCAAAGAATATGATCAAATAATGCAAAAGCTAGCAGAACTAGATGCCAGACACATTGACCCGAATTGAAAGAAAAGAATGACTAAATGTCATACCAGCTTATGCACCACGAAATTTGATGTCCTAAGAGACACAATCAAGTTGCTACAGAGTCTATACAAGATAGACCAAAGTGTTCCATAAGATAAAGGAACCTCGGATAGAAAGAAATGAAAAGGTGCACAGAATGATATAAATCCGAGTTCAAAAGGGAACCAGTCCGGACATGGAGATAAGGCTGGCCAGCTAACCATCTAAGGTACCAGACCATGTAGTTTGGGACGCCAAACTGCAAGGAAATAAAGGTCCTAGATAATGAAATCTCAAATCGATTTGGACATGTCTGGAACACAATGGAACCATACAAAAGAGTGTTAACACCACTGATGTATTTACATATAAGAGATCTCATAAAAGAATGTAGCACTTGAGTATAAGATATAATGCGAGGATCATAAACCCACGAGAGTACTCACAAAGAATAAAATGGACGTGGGGTTTAAAGTAAAGAAAGATGGACGTATTGGCCATAAAACGCCATCAAGTGATAAAACCAGTGAATGGGTCATGTGAGGAAAGTAAACCGTGAGATAAGGACATGGTCACGTGGTCTAAGACGTGCATGTACCTATTTACAGCATTTGAACATAGCTGATTACACAAGATTACTCACAGAGACCGAAAAACAGTTTATAAGGAGATATACTCCTATGTGGTGGATGCTACTACTCAGATTCGAAATTGACAAAGGTCTGGTCATAAGTAAGAGATAAAAACGTAGTAAGCAAGTATATGGATCACTGGATCAAATATTATAAAGGTACCACAAAGATGAGAAAAGAAATTCTCAATGAACAGCATTGTTCCTAAGCTGTTCATGGACTGAATCATTAAGCAGCTGTATAAGTAAAGGATATGTCTAAGAACAATCCAATTCAGTCCATACATACTTATAAGAAGTACAAAATCCCTTGTGTTTGGAACCAGCCTAAAAAGAGGTTGATACAGTTTATTTCTATATCTCAAAAGATCAGCTATCATGTAGCAGTCCATAGGCACGCCTAGCAAAGGTCCATACGAACTAAGGACATGGGACTGCATATACAGATATAGCCGTATGAGAGAAGTACCAATCACCATGTGATTGGTCGTGGTCTATGACCCAATGGTCTACGGCAAAGGCTTGATAGCAACACACCAACAACATCTTAGACATCCATCAAAGGTTGTGTGTGTGTATAAACAAGATTGATTCTTAAGACTATGTATATAAGGACTGCAATAACTCATAGCAGAGACCATAGTCGTGGGTATGTGTATGAGATCAGCACGCCGTAAGTAAGATATAATATGGTCACAGCAAAAAGCAAAGAGAACCATTATGGTTCACGCCAAAGACCATACCAAATCAAAGACTTTGTCCGGCTTCTTTCCAGCCGAATCATCTATGAGAGATGACTAATTTTGTTAACCCAAAACGTGGTATGACTTTTGAGGTATCAACTATCAGTATGGATAGTACATATGGCAAGAAAGATTGATTGCCAAGAATAAGGTCCGATGAGTGTACTTGGTTATAGAACCAAAGTCTAATGAGTATGTAAAACTCATTGTAGTAATGATCACTGATCAAGTCATGATCTAAGACACTCATGAGAAAATTATGGACGTGTATAGACAAGGTCACAATGGATCGACCATATTATAAGTTGGACGACATAAGGCACAGTACGTCCAAGTGTCCTTCTGCGAAATTCTAAGAGAAAGAAACACAGACACTCCAAGCTCACTGAATCAATATTTACAAGTCCTTACACGGACATCTTCAGTGATGCATTCATCAGGGGGAGTAGTGTGTGTTGTACTCTTTTTCCTTCACCAAGGTTTTGTCCCACTGGGTTTTCCTGGTAAGGTTTTAATGAGGCAACATGAAGCACACTATGAACTCTGAAACGGTTATGGCGTCCAAGGGGGAGTGTTATAAACCATTGGATGGACGGACATAACCGAACCGTACCGGACAGTACCGGGCGGACGTACCGAACAGACAATACCGAACCGGACCAGACGCATGAGGAAGAAAGGAAGACTTAGACTTTACCATATTTATGTATTAGCATATTTGTATTAGGATATTATTATTTCCATGTATTCCTATTTCCTATTGGAAATATGATCTTTCCATTTATCTCTTCCTTGTAACATGTATATATATAGATGTCTATTGGCACATCAATAATAAGAAGAAATATAAGTTTTACAACAAAAACAGATAAATCTGTGGCCAAAAGAAAAATAAATCTATCGAATCTTATAAAAATCTGTCAAAATTAAGCAAATATGTCCGTAAAGAAACTAAATTTAATTAAGAGAAAGTTACCTAGAATAACTCTATTTTCTTTGTTAATGACTAATCTAACTCTACATCATCGAAACATGTTACTATAGGTGGCTAAAGACCAAATAACCTTAGTTTTTTTATTACAATAATTCTTAGTATATTTCATTAATAAATTTTAAAACAGAAAATAGAAACCATTAATCCGCTATAGCATCATATTATTATGGACATGACTTAGGTTCATCCCCTATGGTGAACCTTTAAATTCACCACTCCCCTTAAATCCAATCAAAATGCCATGTAGATAATTAAATAAAAAATATTAATTTATTAAAAAAATAGTTAAAAAGAAAAATAAAGTCAATTTTGATGATGCAAACTAAACCCTAAACCCTAAATCATAAATTCTAAACCCAAATATATACCCTAAACCCAAATTTTATACCTTAAACCCAAACCATATACCCTAAACTCAAATTCTAAACCTTAAACCCAAACCATAAACCTTAAATACAAACCCTATACTCTAAATCGATCATATATCCTATACCCTAAACCCAAATCATATACCCTAAACTCAAAACATATATCTTAAACCTAAATTCTACACCTTAAACCCAAACCCTAAACTTAAGAATTTGGATTTAGGATTTACGATTTAGGTTTAGGGAATAAGATTTGGGTTTAGGGTATATGGTTTGGGTTTAGGGTATATAGTTTGAGTTTAGGGTATAGGATTTGGGTTTAGGGTATAGGATATAGAATGGGTTTAGGGTATAGCGTTTGGATTTAGGGTTTATAATTTGAGTTTTGGATATATGGTTTGGGTTTAGGGTATAAGATTTGGGTTTAGGGTATATGTTTTGGTTTAGAATTTAAATTTAAGGTTTAATGTTTAGTTAACGTCATTAATATTAACGTTATTTCCTTTTTAAACTAATTTAAAATAATTTAATATTTTTTTATTTAATTATCTACATAGCATTTTGATTGGTTTTAAGGAGAGTGGTGAATTTAAAGGTTCACCATAGGGGGTGAACCTAAGTTTTGTCCTATTATTATTTGTCAAAAAATATTAAGTAGAAGATCAAAACATTCTCTAGAAAAAAATCAAGGGTTTCGGCATAGACAATCATATTCAATTTCACCAGAGGTTAAATCTGTTTACCCATAGATGTCAGTCTAAAAACGTTAACGTCGAACAAGGTAATCACGTGTAAGAGTGATTTGTAGATTAGAGCTTTTCTCTTTGTTTGCAAAAATTAAAAATCTGTCAAATTGTAACAAATTTGTGGTCAAATTATAAATAAATCTATCAAATTCTAACAAAATCTATGAAATTTTAATAAATCTGTTGCCAAAGAATAAATCAATCAATCAAATTTCAATTAAGTCTGTTAAAATTAAGTAAATTCTTTTGCTAAAGATTAATTAACAATCAAATCAAAATTAAGTCTGTCAAAAACAAGTAAATCTGTGGCTAAACAAAAATAAATCTATCAAATGTTACATAAATATGTTTAAAATAAGTAAATATGTAGCCAAAAATATTAAATATGTCAATATTTAATAAATTTGTGGTCAAACGTGACATATTTGTTGAAAAAAGTCTGTAGAAATCTTATTAAGTCTATAAATTTTTAGATAAATCTGTTGCTAAAAAAATATATATTTAAGTTTGTGCCTACATATAGACAAACTAAGGTTGTAGATGGTAAAATTGTAAATATTTCGAAAATTCAGTGATGGCATTTTCATGATTATTTTTTTTGTTAAAAAAGAGAATAATGGTAAATTAGGTATAAAAAATAAACTAGTAATTAAAATAAAATTAGAGTTAAACAGGTAATTAATTGATAAGCAAGGGTTAAACTTTCTCAAAAAATTATCTTGTATTTTTAATGGTCTTTTTATTTATTTTCTAATATCTAATTGGAGATGAATAATAACATTTTGGTTATTATTGAAAATAGTTTAATTAGAAGTGAAAATTCCCAAAAAAGAAATTAGACCCTTCTAACAATTTTTATTATCTTTTAACGGATTCTATACTCATCTATTCTATTAAAAAAAATCATGTGCAATGATAAATGTTTGGTCCAATAATGTATTTTATTTATTTAAATGACTATTATATCAAATTAAATTAATATTAAATTTAAATATGATTATACAAAAATCTAAATATAAAAATTAAATTTTTTAAATAAACTTTAAACAAAAAATATACTCACCCTTTGAAATGACAGATTATAGTTTAGTTTTTCTTTAAAATGAGATATTTTAACAAATCAATATATCATTTTAACATGGATGCTTCGTTGTTAGGCTAATAAAAGCAAAGAAAGAGGTGGGTGCATACAACATTGGTAAAATAGATAAATCAAGAGTAGCTTAAATCGAATGGTACCAATTCAACAACCACACACTACTGCAGCAAATCAACCCCTTTATACCTTTAAAAGCATGTCCTCCCTCTTACTTTACTCCTTCCATTAAAGTTTTTAAGTCAAGAACCTTTTCTGTACTTGTCGATATATATATTTTAGAAGAAAATTAGTAAATTAGTTTGTAATATTTCACTTTAAAATCAAAACACTCAAAGGGGTAAATTATTTTTTTACTGTTGTGTTTTCAATAAAACTACATTTACTTCTTCTTTTGTGTACTCCTTTTCCTCCTTGCTTTCCATTTCGTAATTTTTTAATTTTAAGAATACAAAGAGTAGAAGCAATACCTTCTATTTCAATTTAGTTCCTATACAGTACGAATATAGAAATACTCTTTTTACGAAATTATTTTATAATAAGAATTGTGATAATTTTATACTCTTCGAAAATGATGTTGATTGGGAATGAAGCATCAAAGTTCGAGCCTTACCTAAATAACTCGATTCTAATTTGTTCTTTCAATAAATGGGTATATTTTTTTGTTTTAACCTTTTCTTTAAAAAGTTAATTTTATATTTAATTTTATTATTATTATATTCGTATTTAGTATTAATTTAGTTTGACAAATAATCTCTTGAAAATATATATAATTGAACATAACATTTATCAATAAATTACGTTTCTGTTTTAATAAAATATATATGTTTGTTCAAAAAAAAAAATAGATATGTTTAGAAAGTAAGCTGGTAATGATTTCCGGTGGTTTTTTTGGAAATATATTATAATTTTTTTCGAAGTAGTCCACATAATCCAAAGAAGTGAATAATATAAATCATGGTACTTAGGTAGAACAAAATATAACTTTGAGTTTTTCCCACCGTTAGAGTTTGCCCATATTTTGACACAAGATATATTTTTAAGTTAACTTTCCAATTCCACCGGTTAGAGGTCAATAAGAGTCCTATAGCAGTAGTTATGCATGTTTTACTCAAGAACGGTTTGTCTGCCTCGCGAGATAAAGTTGTCGAGGGGATGAAGGAACGTCGATCGACGGTGCACCTCTGGTGTCGATCGACGGTGCACCTCTGGTGTCGATCGACAGTGCACCTCTGGTGTCGATCGACGATGATCCTAGAATGCGGGTCAAGTACATTTCAAGACCGACTTAAGCCCAGAAAGCACTGCAAATTACTATATTGCCGCTGGCCGACTTTAAACCTTGTTTATGTGATTTCAAAGCCATTGTCTACGTTATGCTTTATATTCTATTGTTTTAGGTTTTCTCTTAGGTTAGGAGAGAAGAGATGAACTCCTTCAGAATCCTCTTGGAACTCCTTTGGTTTTCATATTGCTTTCTATTTTATATCTATTATTTCTATGGTTTTTAGTGACAACTATCATGATTTGTGAAGAGAATCATAGTCTTGTGTTCTTGTGTTTCTAACTAGAACCCTGATATTAGATAATTAAGCGCATGCAAGAACTTGGTATTTTACCTGAATTGATTATAATTGAACTATGATTGTTAGAAACATGCAACAGCTGATTTAGTTAACCTAGTGAACACATCAAACTCCTTCGCTAAAGCTTACTAGAAGAAATATTGATCAACAATCCTATCGGTGTATCGATCAACGTTTTGAAAGGTGTATCGATCGGCACTCAATATATAGTATCGATTGATACTTTCTCAAGTTCAACAAACGACAGTTGAGATCTTAGATCTAGACAATAAATGATTTAAACAAATGGAAGTTGATAGATTATTACTTAGTTTGAGTTCTAGAATATCATGCATACAACTTTAGTCTCTATACTATTATAATCATGAATAGAAACAATTGGTTTAGCAATCATCGTTCCATCAAACAACTCATCAATTTACTGACAACTACCTTATTCAACAACTTTTCTTTATTTACTATTTTATTATCTATTTACTTCGCTTAATTGTGATTGATTGAGTTTATTGTGTGCCCACGCTCCTTGTGAACTTGATCCCTAAGTACTAGAATTGAACCTCTTATTTGAAAGATTAATTCACTCCTTTTGATAATTTGAGTGATATCACTAACAAGATGCATATTAAGATCATTTCAAGATCATTATGCTATGTGCCGTCTAAGCTGTAAATAAAATCTATGCATATTTGATATTTGATGAGATTATGCTATATGTTTTTTTCTTTGCAACATATATAAAATCATTGATAACTTGATTCAATTAATTATATTCGTTCTAAAAGAGTTGTTGTGGATTCAAATTTGTCGATAAATTAAATTATTTTTCTTTTCATTGCTGAATTTGGATGATCCGTGGCTGTATGTAAGGTGAATTTAATGACGAAATATTTTTATTTACAGAAAACTAGGATAAGACCTATGTCTAGCGCATGGTGAATTTATATGAAAATTATTTTAAAATATTGTAAGAAAAGATAAAATTTATATTCTTAATCGAATTAATATTTTTGGCTCTTAATTATTATTTTTTTTAAATTGTTAATTACATAATTTGTTTACTGATGAGCTGATCTCATTTTTAAAAATATTTTAGGTCAAAAAATCACTTATCGCATAAGAACCTAAAGTTTAGGCCGAAGAATCTCATGCCTAGTATTTGGTTACAATGAAACTATGTCAACTCAGTTTTATATCATGATTTAGCAATTTAAAATTTAATTATGGTTATAAGAAGTTTATGTTCACGTGCCAATCCTTTATATGTCTCAATAATTTTCTCTTTTTATGTCGTTTTTCATTTTGGTTATTTCTCGATATAAATATTGATTTTGAAGTTTATTCTCATTTTGTTCTATTGTTTTGGTCTGATATTTAGAAATGTTTAAGATTTAAAACTATTAAAGGGATAAATAATTAGGTTAAGATCTGCGTCTTGTGAGAATAAATATTTTATATTTATTACGTATTTTATGTTTTTCTGCATTTTATGAAATAATAAAATAATAATTATATATTAAATAAATAATAATTAGTTACTATTATGTAATAAATTGGTGTGCGCATATAAATTAAACGATCACTCCTCTTTGTTCGCAATCATTTTAGGATAAATATATTAAAACAATCAATCTTATATTTATATATGATGTATAATTAAATTTAAATGATATTAACATAGATATATAGTATACTTTTATTATGTATATTTATTAGGGAAAATTGCCAAATATGACTCAAAACTTGATTTTAAATGCAAAATTGTACTCAAACTTGAATCAAATGCAAAAGTAACTCAAAAGCCTATTAAAAATACAATCAGCCCCTTATGACCAAACAAAAGAACCTAATTTGTTTTTACGTCTATAACCCCATAGGTTTTCTGGATTTGTTAAGTCTTCTGACTTGTATTGTTCTATATGCCGCATATGGATGTTTTTATTAATGTGCTGAGGCAGAGGTACGAGGCTAATCCACGACATTTCAGGAGCGACAGATTGTGCTTCATTGATCATTTATTTTCTCGGCATTGGAGAAGCAACTACTGTGATTTTAAGAACTCGGAGCCCAATCACATAGGTTTAGGAAGAAGACTCCCTCGTGGAGCGTGAAATTATTTTGCAGGCATTGTACCAACATTTTGCGAATCTAACAAAGTTTGGGGAGTGGATGTGGATGATATCTATGCGCCAGTGAACTACAAGAACAATCACTGGTTTTCTATTTGGATATCGATCCCTAAGAGGCACATAATCTTCTGGGACATCATTTGTGACCATATCTCCCATGAAGAACTCGATAAGATAATGGAGCCTTTTCTCCACATGATCCCTTATCTGCTTGTTGAGTGTGCTACCTCTGACAAACGACGTGTCCAACACACCCTGGAGCCATACACATATGAGAGACCGACCAGTGGAATACCTCAATGCTGATCTGGTGATTGTGGCGTGTACACTCTAAAGTAATTTGAATGTCATGCTCTTGAGATGCCATTTCTTCAAAAGACTATGCTACTAGGAACGGGAAGGCTATGAGGGATAAGATGGCGGTGTATATATTTAAAGAGCTTCCTGGCCAGCATAAGAAAGAGAACGAGGACAATGATGAGAACATGGGAACGTATGAAGGGAGATACACAGGGTCAGCATAGGATGATATGTAATTTGAACTTGTAGGATGTGTGTATTTGAACTTGATGATTTTGTGTGCTGATGTATGATAGATTAGGCTACGTTAACAAGGTCAGGATAGGATGACATTTTTTTAACCTATCCCCCTTTCAGATAATCTAATGTTGGATTTGACGATTAAAATAAAAACTTGAAGGTCGTCTGGAAGACTAAACCCTGGACGACTAACTTGAAGGTCGTCTGGAAGACTTAACCCTGAACGAGTAACGAGTAGGTCTTCTGGATGACTAACTTGAAGGTCGTCCACGTCAGTTCTTACATTGTTGACGTGTATGGCCAGTTTCTTTGCATTTTGAGCATCTATAAACCATGTGCTGCTTCCGGGGTTATCCTCTCATCCTAGATAGCTCCAACCAAGATTGCCATCTTGATTTCTTCTGTCTCCCCGGACCACGCTTTTGTTCCGGAGGAAAGCATGTGCATGCCTCAAATTGTTGTCCAACACAAAGAAATATATTCTCTGAGTATCCTACAAACAAATAATCCTTTCAGTACACTGGACATACAAGTGTGGAGACATGCAAACGAACATATGTTCCAGCTGATATAGCATGAGAGGAAGGTTTATTCTCGACTGCATAGACACCACAATCACACTTTCCATGTTCCAAATCAACCACACAGTCCATTTTGTCACCTTTCACAAAGAACCATCATCCATCAATTGGTTGGACCCTCATCTTATCCGCTATGTTGAGTTGGGAGACTCAAAGCATCTTCTCTCCTTTTCCAAAACCACCTTCCTAGCTTCTCCCTTATGAACTACAAAAGGAACTGAATCGGAAATCCTCTAGCTCGCTTCAGTGCGGAATTAATAGATTCAGCGATGTTGCTCGTTTTTATGTTGTACATGTCTCCCTGACAATAAACCCTTGACCATAGGCTGATGTCGGCATTCTCCAAATATGTTGCAAGGTCCGGGTTTGCACTCTGTATCTCATCCATGTATCGGTCAGAATCTGAAACCGTATGAGTATAAGCAACACTTTTCACCAAGTACAAGAGATGCTTCCCTTTATACTTTTTGACAATTTTCTATTGAAGGTGATAATAACATATTCCTCGGGTTGCCCAAGAAAACACCTTCTCACACGCACTTTTCATTGCCGTCTGTCGGTCGGATACTATCACCAGAGCTTTCTATACACAACTCGCCAGTTTTATGAAAAACCATTCCCAAGAATTTTCATCTTCAGCATCTACAATCCCAAAACCAATGGAAATATCCAAAAATTACCATCTTGTGTGGCTACAACTAACATAACACCATACTTTCAACTTATGTGAGTCTCATCCACCACAATCACCCTTCTCTGATACTTAAAACCTTTGATAGAAGCTCCAAAAGAGATAAATAAATACTTAAATCTATTCTCAGAATCAAGTTCTATATCCGTGATAAAATCTGGATATGCTAATGAGATTTGCTCCAGATATGATGGCAGTCGCGAATACCCATCTTCTGCTGATCCTCTCACCAATTCTTGTGCATATAACAATGCTTTGTATGAAGTGCTGTAATCAGGTGTCATGCCAAACATGTTCTTCATTGCATCAGTGATATGCGGCGGATTTAACCCATCAATGATTCCAACCCGATCAATGAAAAGCATACCAACATACTTTGGAATACAGTATCTCTGTTGAGCGATTCGGTCTGACATAGAGTATGTATGAGTTTCCACATACTTTGTTACCCAAAACGTGTTTGTCCCATGTTTCACACTCGCTCTGATCTTCCATCCACAACCATTAACACGACATGTTACCACAAGGAGAGTTTGCGTTGAATGCTATCAACCGTAGCTCTGAAACCAGTGTTGTCCCTGCTAACAAAATTCTGGTTGACATAGATATTGTTACAATTCGATCTTCCTCCTTCACTAACATATGTTTCTTTCAAAATCTTCAAAACACATATCATCATATTCTTCCTCATCCTCATCTTTAACCTTTCTATAAACACTGTAATCCTCACCATCCTCGACCGCTTCAGCAACATCAGAGATATCGGCATCCTCCTCTCCATCATCATCCTCCCATCATCCTCCTCCCCATCATGATTTTTATCTTCAACCAAATCATCATCATCATCTTCAAAACATTCATCAGCTTCATCACCTTCATCATCTTCATCATCTTCATCACCTTCATCTTCTTCTTCCCTTTCCTATGAAATCATTCTCATCTTGCTACGGCTTGATACACAAAGTCGTACTCCATGTGTTTTGGTTATCTCGAGAAAGTTTCGAAATTGTCTATCACTTGTAACATGAATAGGAAGAGTGTATGTAGCCATATGTTGCATCATTTTTTCTGGTAATGAGTAGGTTAACCCCACATACTATGTGCTCATGTCTAGGTTATAATCTTCTTGAGTCATTAAAAGAAGTTCAGCATGTGTCGAACCTTCACTCAAAAAATACATTCTCGCTCCTTTGTAATTATCAACCACAAAATCCCAACAGCCATCTTTCAACAACCATTCTCCATACACTGCATGTAACTGACGCATCATCTACAAAAATTCAAAATAAAACACATTACAAAGACATTAGCAGACATAGAACGGTATGAGTTAAAAATACATTAGCTAGAAACTTTGCTTAACATGAATGTTGGTACCCTTATAAATATCACCAATTATGTTATAAATTTCATTCAATAATCCTAATATTGATTAATATACATGAATTAATAAGAAAATGTTAAAAAGTTTATAGTTTTAGAGAAAATGAAAGTTTACTAAACATTGACGCAGACGACAACCAAGTAAGTCGTCTGGACGACTTACTAGAATGTCATCTGGCAGGTCATTTTTGCAATTGACTTTTAAATTTGTTCTTAGTAAGTCGTCCATTTTTGTTTGTTAAAAAAAAACCTCGTGAGTACCCGAGATGACTTACTTGTAAGTCGTTTTGGATAAACGGGTTAGTTTTGCATTTGACAGAATTGTATCTGAAATTTAACTTTTTCTGGACGACTTACTGGTAAGTCGTCTCTGGGAAAAAAAATATATTTTATGAAAGCTAGATGACTTACTTGTAAGTCGCCTCAGGTTAGTTTGCAACTGAAAAATAAAACTAAAATATTTAAATTTTTCCAGACGACTTACTTGGAAGTCGTCATTTTAGACGACTTACGGGAAAGTCGTCCACGATAAGTAAAGTTTGACCAGAATCTTGAAATAAAATAATGGACGACATTGCTTATCCTGGATGACTTTCAAGTAAGTCGTCCAGCCAGAAGACTTCTGTGTAAATCGTCTGGAAAACATTAAATATTTAAGTTTTATTTTCCAATTGCAAAATTAACCTGAGACGACTTACCTGGAAGTCGTCTAGCTTTAATAAAATATTTATTCTTTTGTTTTGCAAGAGACGACTTACAAGTAAGTCGTCCAGAAAAAGTTAAATTTCTGATACAAGTCGTCCAGAAAAAGTTAAATTTCTGATACAATTCGGTCAAATGCAAAATTAACATGTTTATCCTAGACGATTTACAAGTAAGTCGTCTTGGGTACTCTCGAGATTTTTTTTTAACAAACAAAAATGGACGACTTACAAGTAAGTCGTCCATTTGACCAGAAGACTTACCCGTAAGTCTTCTACAGCCAGAAGACTTACACGTAAGTCTTCTAGGCGAACAGATCTGAAAAAAAAATCTTTTTTATACCTTAAATCAATGAAATGACTTCCTTAGCACACATAATTCTTCTCCAACCACACAAAACCTCAAACGAAAGTAACCCACCAAGAATCGTGAGCTTGAATGGCTCTATCAATCATAAAAAAATTACAATCAAAAGCTTGAGGTTTTGGATGAATATGAAGACAAAGTGAAAGCGATGTTGTTTTTAGTTCATAAGAATTGAGAAAGAAAGAGTGTAAATCGATTTGAGGTGCATCAAGAGCTTCAAATTGGTGTTCATGGTGGTTGGGTATCGATGGTAATGACAATTTTGTAAATACTTGAAGATGATGAGGTTGAGAGAGTAAATAGGCCATTTTTGAAAAAAGCTAATGACATTTTTGTAAATAATGTCAACTTCTAGGGTAGATAGGGCAAAAAAAAATCCAAAAAAAACATATGTTAGCTTTGTGGTTGACTTCATGTTTTGAGTCAATTTTGCAAAAACCCCTATACATTAAATAAAGTTTCTAGTCATATGATTTTATGATTTGCATATCGTGTAATAAAATTTTACTCCAACAAATTGTGTTTAATGTGGGATGTTTAGTGGTTTCAATAATTTATAATTATTTAAAAAATAATCAATATTTAAAAATTAAAATATTAATTTTCAATATATGTTCAATGCAAATATCAAAATATAAGCATGTATTTTCATATGTTTTAAGAGAGATTACAGTTTCTAACACATTGAATGATACTAGAATTCTTTTCAATTCACAAATATAAAAATTATTTGATTTCAACTCCAAATTTGTTATGATAATTTGATTCTTTTTAAAGAAAAGATTCACATCTACTAAATAAAATATGAAACAAAAATAAATTTAATACATAAATTGTCAATATCGGTATTAAAGTTTGTTACTCTATAATATAAATTGAATTTTTTTATGTAATGTAGAATTTTATATTAAAGTAAAAACTTGTATAAAAATAAAAAAATAGATATATATTAATCCGCACGACCCTTATTTTAGTGTACATATTATAGATATATACAGTATATATACACAATGATAATTTCGTAAAAATTTATGTGTTTTACCAATTTAGAATAAAGCAATATCACACGTATCAATACTATTTTCAAAGTTTTTTTTTTGTAAAACTATTTCAAAGTTTTACACGAGATAAATAGGCTATGATATTTACAAATATGTTATTCGCCGATTTTGCACAATAAAAAGAAAAACATGGTCACGAAGTTAATTGTGTTTCAAAAGAAAAAAGTCACCAAGTTCACTTTTTTCTTTAATATAAGGAAGAGCTTTCCAGGGACAATTCACCAAACTCAAAGAAGACGACCGAATTAATAAAAGAAAACAAGTCTGCTTTCCAATCTTCAGAATTGGAAGAAAAAATCAGAGAGATGGTGCTCAGAAGCTCCATCTCCAACACAAGAAAATTCTTCCAGAAAACCATCGACAACTTCAAATCATTTTTCTCCAACAATGCTACCTATCACAAACTACCTAAAACACCTAACAACACCTCTAACAACGATCATCATCATCAAAACCCAAAAAACATTATATCATCATCATCGACATCATCCATACATAAGCAGTTACAGCCTAAATCCAGAGACTATGTGACCGAAAACAGTGCTTTGGCTCAACCACCGAGAAGAGGAGACAGAGATGAGACTCTCTTTTCCAGACCAAAGGTTGAGCTTATTTTCCGAAAGCTACAAGAGATGGAGGAGATAATGAATGGTGATATAATAAATGATGAGGAACATGTCTTAGATGTTCGGGAGTTCCTCGATTGCTACTCTCGTCTTCGTTGCGCTGCTTACCTCGATGTGGTTGAGAAGTTTTTTATTGAGGTCTACTCTGATTTGTTTAGCCCTCAACCTCTCGAGCACACGACTAGCATGGCCGTTCAATCACGTTACCCTTAACGGTGGCAAGAATAACTTTTGATATGATGATCTGTCTCCTTTATTTTTATTTTTTTTAAACTTTTGCTTGTCATTTTTTTTTGTTAACTTCATGATCTTTCTCCCTTGTGGCTGTATTTTACTAGTTTTACTTTCATTTTATTTTATTTTTTCTTATGAATTGTAATAATAAATTTTGTTTTTTGCTTAAATGGTAACAATAATAAAAATTGATGAGCCTTATTTTGAAAAGAAATACTAAATAACGCTCGTTCGCAATGAAAAGCAGCAACGATCAAAATCTCTATTAAGATTATGGTTTCTCATTAATTTATTCGTTCTTTGGCGATAGATTGTATTCCACTTGATCTTCACTCTTGTCTCTTGTCGATCATCAACTCCAGTTCTTTGAGGATGAAATTTAATGTTCTCTCTGGTATCTACATCAAGGAAACTATGGTAGGTTATGTTCAGTTCTCGATTGAAAAGTTGTTCAAGTATGATTTCACACGGATTAGTTCTCTAGTCTCTAAAAATCCAACAATCTTTGAGGGGGCGGCGATCACAAACCTTTTTTGGTGAAATATGTAAGAAATATAATGTATGCGAATGGATATTTCTTTTTCATGATGTGGTTTTATGTTAATTTAAAAAATATTAATTTATTATTTTACTAATTTTTTAACTAAAATATAAGTGATTAATGTTCTAGATGAGGAGAGTGATTTGAAGGAAAATTCTAATGAAAAATGCATAACAGAACAAGCAGAATTTATGAACCTTATATATTGGAACATTCCATACTTGTCTTCTCATAATGAAATGAGTCACTTTAAATATACATTTTTCACTTACTCAATTTTGATGGATGATTGAGATTAAAGGATAAACTTGCTATAGAAATAAGTAACACTTGGTGAGAAAGTATTCAAAATTTGATGAAGAAGCTAGGTCTCTTTCCCCACCTATAAATAGTTGTCTTTGCTCTATTCTAAAGCATCACATAAACTAAAGAGAATCACAAAAAAGGTGTGTAGACAAGGAGAGAAAAGTTTTAACTTGAACTTAAAAATCAAAAAAATCATCTTCTATGATCAAAACCGTTCAAGAACATTTTTCCAATGATGAAGTTAGGCATTCCGTTAATCCAACTTATAATTTTATTATGTGATTAGTGTTGACATGAAAGCATACAAGACATGAAGGCTTACAAGATAAATAGGATTAGACAAGAAAGAATGGTCTCGGATGGTTATGAAGTGTGTTGCAAGGTTATCCGTACAAGACTTGATCCACATGGTATCAACCAAGTCTAAACAACAAGGAAAGCAAAGATACTTGCTAAGAAGTGGTTTAGAAGGAGAGGAGACCGTTGGAGGATCAAGACAAGAAGAGATATGTCGGCAAGATTAAAATACAATAGAAGTCACATGTACCTCTTACCTTGGAGCCGTTTAAGACCTGTCACTATCTCGGCCAGTTCCTTGAGAAGACCAGCTTAGTTTAATCTAATTCTTATTGTCTTGACTTGGCCTGATATGGCTTTAAATATATGTTGTATGCAAGCTATTTTTGATAAAGAAAATATAAATTGCTCTTTACTCTCTCTCACTTGATATCACTCTCTCTCTCACTCGCCAAACTCATCACTCTTTTGTTGGGGTCAAAAACGGTTATCTCGAAATCAACGGCTAAATATATTTATCGTGCGCGGACTTTCCATAAAACAAGCGTCGAAAGCAAAACAAGTTGTATAGCTTAAAAAACCTATGTTAAAGTCGATCGTTCTTGTTTTACACGATAAACTTTACGAGAAAACCAACTCAGATTTAGTCGTAATACTTCGATGATACAATCAAGAAGAACCGAGAGACATTAGGTCCGTAGCTGATATGACACGACCATACGAAAGTATACGGAAGAAACGAGAAGTAATCTAAGTTTGGACAGGTCGAACGACAAGGAATCCGCCTTGAAACTTCAAAGAACCCGTTCTCTCAAACCGTGAGGACCCAGAAAATGAGCCAGATATCAAATCGAATCCCTCGACGAGACGCAGCTCCTGGGCGGCTAGCCCCAGTGCTGTCTCTGGCTGCCGGGCGGCTAGCCCCCGTGCTGGTCCTGGCCGCCGGGAAACTTCAAAGAGCCCGTTCTCTCAAACCGTGAGGACCCAGAAAACGAGTAAGATATCAAATCGAAGCCCTCGCCGAGATGCAGGTGCCGGGCGAATAGCGCCCATGCTGGCCGTGGCCTCCGGGCGGCTAGAGCCCGTGCTGGCCGTGGCCGCCGGCGGCTAGCGCCCGTGCTGGCCGTGGCCGCCGGGCGGCTAGCGCCCGTGCTGGCCGTGGCCGCCGGGCGGCTAGCGCCCGTGCTGGCCGTGGCCGCCGGGCGGCTAGCGCCCGTGCTGGCCGTGGCCGCCGGGCGGCTAGCCCCCGTGCTGGCCGTGGCCGGCGGCTAGCGCTCGTGCTGGCCGTGGCCGGCGGCTAGCGCTCGTGCTGGCCGTGGCCGCCGGGCGGCTAGCCCCCATGCTGGCCGTGGCCGCCGGCGGCTAGAGCCCGTGCTGGCCATGGCCGCCGGGCGGCTAGTCCCGTGTTGGCTCGGGTCGTCGGGCGACAAGCTTCCGTGCATAAGTTCTAGGCCTCTGCCGTCAGAAGTCTGTACTTTGCGTCTCTCCCAAGTTTTCGCGGAACGAATCGTTGAGATTCCGCGTACAAAACTCCCGTTCTTACTCCAAACTAAGATCGTCGGAAACACTTCGGAAACTCGTAAGATATCAACGGGAAGGAAGATCTTAAATTCTTCGTGCGAAACAGTGATGGTTATCTTAAGACACCACTCATCTCAACTCTACGAAGGATTAAAGATCTTCCGAAGAAATCGTAGAAAACAACGGAAGTCCTAGAGACGGCCCGAAAGGGACCAAACGCGATCGGACAGTCCGCTTACGATTAGCTGAGATAGATACGACGATTTACGTTTATCTTTACATAACAAGCTAAATGCTAAATTTCCAGAAGGATAAATGTCAAGTTTCCCGAAGATAAATGTCAAGTTTCCCGATAAACATGAAGGCCGACGAAAATGGAAAAAGCCCGCTTCGCGGCCCAAAAGGAGAATAGACCGTCATAAGGAGGAGTATATAAAGCAGCTTGAGGAGAAAAATCCAGAAGGAGAAAAATCCAAGAGAAGAAAATTGAGAGACTTAGAGAGCAGATCCGAGATTTTAGACTGAGGGAACTTAGAACTTAGGTGGTTAGACTAGCAAGGCATGACCTAGGACGTCTGGCCGCCTCTCGTTCTACCTTCATCTTGTCCGCAGACTTCTGTTCCTTCGGAAGAATCTAACAATTCTTTTACTCAGAGTTCCGCACATAGAAACCCTAGGCGTTATTCTCGACACGCCCGTTTCTATGTCAAACGCTCGTACTAGACGAACTCCGCCAGGCAGTTCGATCTCTTGTTCAAATCTTTCTAACTGAACTACGTCCGACTTGATCCTCGAAAGGGGTACGTAGGCAGCCTTCCTTAAGGTCCAGTCTCAAATCTTAATAAAACCTTTCCGCGTTAATTTGATCACTTGTCGTTGGTTGTCGCAGAGAATCCGGACCTTCAGGGAAAGTTAAGTTTACTTAGCTTTCCTCCGATTTACTTAACAAAAATCGACAGTGCGAATTTCGGTTCCCACAGTTTGGCGCTAGAAGGAGGGGGGGATGGATTACTCTTACTCTTACGGCCGCAAAACGCTTGATCAAAGTAATGTCTGGAAATATGAAAGACAAACTCGAAGCTCACATCGACGCTGGTAAAACAATTTCAGCAGTGACTGCTCCTACGACCAACGCTTATGCAAACGGTTATATAAGATTACCATCTTATGGACAAACGTCCCGAGAACGGACCATCCCGACCAAGTTCGGGTCCTATCAACAATGCACCCCGTCCAAGTTCCTGCAACACGATCCTCGGGTCCATGGACACAACCCCCCTCGCTTGGGATTATCAAAGAAAGACTTCGGGAAAATTTATAAAAGACTTGGTCATCAAGACGGATTGCTACCTGCCGTATAAAACGGCTATGGTTAGCTTGAACACTAGTCGCCTTAACTATACGGGGAATTGAAATCCTTTCGGAAAAACCAGCGTCACATCAACGGCTGTTTCTAAGGAAAAATCGTAAAAACGTCTAAGTCCCAAGACGGCCAAAAAGGGGCCCGGATCGCGGCTAAACGGCCCACATACGATTTTAGAGTAGGATCGAGCCCAAGACTGATATGACGGTCTAAATACCGAGTTTGAGAAATCTCAGCGAGTAGGGTTTCGAGTTTAAATGTTTTTTTTTGAGAAACAGTGTTTCTAATGTTAAAATTCGATAACATTTTACGGAACACCTTTCATAAAATAAATTCTCGATAATATTTTACGAGACAGCTTTTGCATGATTAAACTCGACAACATTTTACAAAACATTTTCCGTAAAATTAACTCGACAACATTTTGTAAAATAACTCTCGTAAAATAAAAAATCAACAACGTTCTAGGAAATGACTTCTTGCTGGGATCAAGATCGATTAAGATGAAATCGATACCTGAAGGTCCTCGGAAAAACCAAGTGTTGATCGAGAAACCTCAAGAGAAACCGAGAAAAACAGGCAAGTCCCGCGAGGAAGCACAGTCCCGGGCGGCTAGCCCCTGTGCTGGCCCTGGCCGCCGGGCGGCTAGCCCCCGTGCTGGCCCTGGCCGCCGGGCGGCTAGGCCCCGTACTGGCCCTGGCCGCAGGGCGGCTAGCCCCCGTGCCGGCTCTGGCCGCCGGGCGGCTAGCCCCCGTGCTGGCTCTGGCCGCCGGGCGGCTAGCCCCCGTGCTGGCTCTGGACGCCGGGCGGCTAGCCCCCGTGCTGCCTCTAGACGTCGGACGACTAGCGCACCCGTACTGCGCTGGTTGTTGGGCGACACAACATTCGTCAAGCACGGCCAATCCTCGTAAAAATTGACCCAACGACTATCCAAACCAATTTTACGAAACAGTTTCCGTAAAATTAACTCGACAACATTTTGTTGAATAACTCTCGTTAAATAAAAGCTCGACAATATTTTACGAAACATCATTCGTAAAGTATAACAAGATCGTAAGCTTCTTGACCTGACCAGTTCGCTCATAGCTTGACGAAACAAGAAGCCTCACTTAAGTGACGTCTTGCCAATCATTTTCACTTGTCCGCCCACCTTAGCCTTCTTCGAGTTATCGCTTACTTCTCTTCCCTTTGTTTCAACGGTTCTGCATTGTTCCTTCTGGTACTAGGTAACCAGCAGTACGAAGAAATGAGGACATGAACTTAGGCGTTAATATCTCTCTCTCATACCGATATTTTCGCCAAGATTTCATCGAAAATCGATTCTCGATTCAGTATCAGACTTTTCGAAGTCCTTTGACAATGAAACGTTAGAAGACAAAGAGAAACAGACATGAGGCAATATCGAGTAAAGAATAATCAAAGAGACTAAGGTACGTCCGACTTTGAAATTTCTATCAAGGTTTTAATCTTTTCGTAGGATATGAATGAAAAAGTCTTGTAAACTGCCGGAAAATTTAGGGAACTTAGGACCTAGGTGGATAGTCTAGCAAGCTAAGTCTTAGGCATTTTCTTTCAGTTTTGTTCTATTGTTCCTTGACTGTCTAGGCAAAACATGCAGACCGATCTAATCTCTCGAAAAACCGAGAAACGATCGCCACGCATCCTTGGCATACTCATTCTACTTCCTAAAGAAAAAATTCCTTTCAAAAGGCAAACGACACTCTAAGATTCGTCCGAAACACTAGCGGCATAACGGCGTGGTCAAACCGTTACAAACATAGTCTTGAAAACTCTACGCCGTCTCTTGTTGCAAACTCGTGACAAGAAAATTTTACGACGTCAGACTAATAGCACGATGGTGAGCTAAAAAATTAACGAAATAACCTTCGGTAAAACTCCATGAGTAACTCGAAGAACTTTCATTAAAAGACGAAATCAAAGCGGAAACATTTCCAGTATAACCCACGGAAACAGTGCTACTTTGACTATCTGCGATTTTCTATCTCCATGAAACCAGTCATCGATTACTTTCGTATAACTGAAACCTAAAGTGGAAAATCATTTCAAAAAGCCATCACCCGTAACTTGGAAAACTCCGCTAAGATTTGCATGTCTATCTCAACGAACGCTATTTGGCCGCGAAACCTAAAGTGGAAAATCATTTCAAAAAGCCATCACCCGTAACTTGGAAAACTCCGCTAAGATTTGCATGTCTATCTCAACGAACGCTATTCGGCCCTCGGCCAACTACGCCTTTCCATAAAGCTCGAACCTGAATTCGGCATCACTATTAAGGACAATCGTAAATAAATACGACCTTAATGCGAAAGGATCGCGGTCTGATAGTTTACCAACTCCTTGGTTAAACGGCTGAACACAGCCTTCACGCCAAGACAAAACAGCTGAACGATCACCGCTCCAATCACTTAAGGGCCAAACGATAATCCACGATTTGTCATAAAACGCCAAGTGACCATTACGCGAGCAACTCTGTCGCATAGCCCAAAAGCGGAAATCATGCGATAATTTCTCGTAATAAAATCAGTCCTAACAGCCATACGGTTAACGGAAAAATTTGAACTTAACATCGACTGATTAAGTTCTATACGCCCCGTAAACAAAGCATGAAAAGAAACACTCGTGACAAAGCTCCAAGAGTTATACGAGTCGTCCTTAAAATCCCGGAAGACCAACACTTCGCGAAGCAAAGCGAAGGTAGACACTTCTCCCTTGGTCAAATATACGCGACCCCTGGTCCTAATTCCTCGATCAAAATTTTATCACTTGCACGTCCAAACTGAAGCAACAGTTTCTGACTACGGACATTCGCAAAACATCTCCAAGCCCGCGAACATTTGAAATGCGGCACAAGGGAAAATTAACTCGTACACATTTGAAATGTGTATGCTTGTATAATCCCACGTTTTTTGAAGAAACCGGATTTTCGAAACTCTTTACAAACACAAAAACCGAATTTTCGAAACTCTTCGCAAACAAACTCACCAATCGCTAAACGGCCTCAACAATGGATCCAGTATCCACCAAATAAATCATAAACTATCGCCCGGAAACATTCCGCGATTTCTAAAAGCCCATAGTCCTTTATGGCATAAGAAAAACAAACTTCAAAGCACTGCGAGACGTCGCTTCGTGCCTGAACATTCGTTTTTCGATTAAAACCTTCATACGCCTTCTAAACGGCATCATATCGTTGTTGCTGATCACAACAAACGAACTCTAACGTCCTAAACAGACAAGCCACCTAAGGGTAGGCTCTGTTACATCCGACAAGGATCCCATAGCGCGCTATACAAGAAATCCAAATTTGGTTCAGCACTTCGTAAAGGAAGTAGCTCGATTCGTGCCCAGACAAATCATATAAGCCGATACCACTTCGCGGATTTTAAAACGGTACGAATAGGTTAAAATCACAAACAGGCAAAACGAAAGCCGATTTGTCATCGCACAGTCTCAGTCTGAGAGTAAACCTAGGTCTTGCCCTAAACCCAGCCTTGCTGGTATCTTAACATCTCATAGGCAAAGCGTCAACGACGCGAGATCCCAAAACTTGTCTCTTCACTCAAGTCTGTACGTTTTTACGAATTTTCGCGTAAATCGTAAACCGCAGGAAAATCTCGCTTTGTACAAACGACGGATACGGTGATCATCAGGGAGGCAGGAATGAGACGACAACTCACACCCTGTCCCTCTAACTTCGATAGACAGAATTTCTGAAAACGCAACATTAATATTTTATAAAGATTGAGCCGCAGAGTTCAACAAATGCCCTGAAAAAGGCCGGGATTCGAAGCCACCAACAGCCAGTCCTGCAAATACACATCATCGCCTCTTAAACGGCCGAAACACAATCAAAATAAAAATCCCTAAAGGGATTGATAAACCTAGACGCTCCCCGGAGCATCACCTTCATCCTCAAAACTCACCCAAAGAAGGAACGGTCTCACCGTCGCCTCCATTGGTCGCACCACCGCTGCATGTCTCATATGCGCCGGCTTCGCGATCCTTGACTGCCTGGTCCTGGTCCTTCGAACCCTCCGAATCCAGGACAAGGGTGCACACGGATTTCAGACCAGCGAGAATCGAGTCGAAGTTGCGAGTCTCCGTCTCCTCGAGACTCTGAATCTTCTGTTGAAGACGACAGACTTTCGAGGACATATGTTCTTCTCTTTCTTCACATTAAGCAACAAACTCACGGTCTTCCCGACGTCACGTTCAAGATCGCCAATCAAAGGTGATGTGGATTTCCGCAATAAAATACTCTTAGCCAAAAATTTCGATTTTCAACTCATAATCTTCCGCCCGCAAGATCGTCTCCGCGTCTTACAGGCTGGGGGGCTAACTGTTGGGGTCAAAAACGGTTATCTCGAAATCAACGGCTAAAAATATTTATCGTGCGCGGACTTTCCATAAAACAAGCGTCGAAAGCAAAACAAGTTGTATAGCTTAAAAAACCTATGTTAAAGTCGATCGTTCTTGTTTTACACGATAAACTTTACGAGAAAACCAACTCAGATTTAGTCGTAAAACTTCGATGATACAATCAAGAAGAACCGAGAGACATTAGGTCCGTAGCTGATATGACACGACCATACGAAAGTATACGGAAGAAACGAGAAGTAATCTAAGTTTGGACAGGTCGAACGACAAGTAATCCGCCTTGAAACTTCAAAGAGCCCGTTCTCTCAAACCATGAGGACCCATAAAATGAGCAAGATATCAAATCGAAGCCCTCGTCGAGACGCAGGTCCCGGGCGGCTAGCCCCAGTGCTGTCTCTGGCTACCGGGCGGCTAGCCCCCGTGCTGGTCCTGGCCGCCGGGAAACTTCAAAGAGCCCGTTCTCTCAAACCGTGAGGACCCAGAAAACGAGCAAGATATTAAATCAAAGCCCTCGCCGAGATGCAGGTGCCGGGCGACTAGCGCCCGTGCTGGCCGTGGCCGCCGGCTGCTAGCGCCCGTGCTGGCCGTGGCCGCCGGGCGGCTAGCCCCCGTGCTGGCCGTGGCCGCCGGCGGCTAGCGTCCATGCTGGCAATGGCCGCCGGGTGGCTAGCCCCGTGCTGGCTCGGGTCGTCGGGCGATAAGCTTTCGTGCATAAGTTCTAGGCCTCGGCCGTCAGAAGTCTGTACTTTGCGTCTTTCCCAAGTTTTCGCGGAACGAATCGTTGAGATTCCGCGTACAAAACTCCCGTTCTTACTCCAAACTAAGATCGTCGGAAACTCGTAAGATATCAACGGGAAGGAAGATCTTAAATTCTTCGTGTGAAACAGTGATGGTTATCTTAAGACACCACTCATCTCAACTCTACGAAGGATTGAAGATCTTCCGAAGAAATCGTAGAAAACAACGGAAGTCTTAGAGACGGCCCGAAAGGGACCAAACGCGATCGGACAGTCCGCTTACGATTATCTGAGATAGATACGACGATTTACGTTTATCTTTACATAACAAGATAAATGCTAAAATTCCAGAAGGATAAATGTCAAGTTTCCTGAAGATAAATGTCAAGTTTCCCGATAATCTTGAAGGCCGACGAAAATGGAAAAAGCCCGCTTCGCGGCCCAAAAGAAGAATAGACCGTCATAAGGAGGAGTATATAAAGCAGCTTGAGGAGAGAAGCAAAAAGGACAGAGGAGAAAAATCCAGAAGGAGAAAAATACAAGAGAAGAAAATTGAGAGACTTAGAGAGCAGATCCGAGATTTTAGACTGAGGGAACTTAGAACTTAGGTGGTTAGACTAGCAAGGCATGACCTAGGACGTCTGGCCGCCTCTCGTTCTACCTTCATCTTGTCCGCAGACTTCTGTTCCTTCGGAAGAATCTAACAATTCTTTTACTCAGAGTTCCGCACATAGAAACCCTAGGCGTTATTCTCGACACGCCCGTTTCTATGTCAAACGCTCGTACTAGACGAACTCCGCCAGGCAGTTCGATCTCTTGTTCAAATCTTTCTAACTGAACTACGTCCGACTTGATCCTCGAAAGGGGTACGTAGATAGGCTTCCTTAAGGTCCAGTCTCAAATCTTAATAAAATCTTTCCGCGTTAATTTGATCACTTGTCGTTGGTTGTCGCAGAGAATCCGGACCTTCAGGGAAAGTTAAGTTTACTTAGCTTTCCTCCGATTTACTTAACAAAAATCGACAGTGCGAATTTCGGTTCCCACATCTCTCTTTCATATATTCTTGTCTTTGATTCTCTTAATCTACCACACAAATCTACTTAATCTTTCACAAACTACATGGTATCAGAGCAACAAAGCTCTTGAAACCTATCTTTAACTTCCGCAAACTCTGTTCTTGTTTCACTTCATCTTGTTCTTTAAATTTCTCTGTTCTTGGCGATTTGGAAGAAAGATGGAAGAAAACAACAACAACAAACAGCTCAGTATTCCTGTGACCTTGAAAGGGATTAATTATCTCTTTTGGGCCAGGATGGTGAAGAGAGCCCTTGGAGGAAGAGGTTTATGGAAGTATGATACAAAAGCTGCAGCTCCAAAACAAACTGTCCAAGGAGAAGATAGAAAGGAGATGGTGGTAGCTGATGATGACAAATGGGAACAAGAAGATCTCATGGTGCTCTCAGCCCTCCTTACCTCACTTGAACCAGCAATCATGGAGTCTTACTCATACTGTGAGACTACCAAGCAGCTGTGGGACACTCTCTACAAGGTTTATGGGAATGTCTCCAACCTCACCAAGGTCTTTGAAGTAAAGAAAGCCCTCAATGGTCTCAGTTAAGGAGATGTGGAGTTTCAGCCCCACTTTGGCAAGTTCAGGTCTCTTTGGGCAGAGCTGGAGATATTAAGACCTCACACTGTGGACAATGATATCCTCCTAGCTAGGCGTGAAGAAGATAAAGTCTTTGGGATGCTGCTCACACTCAACTCATCCTATGGAGGTCTTATCAAGTATATCCTAAGGGCTGATAAACTTCCTGATCTAGATGATGTTTGCGCTCAAATCCAGAAGGAAGAAGGGTCAGTGAGCCTATTTGGAAGCAAGGGAGACTTGAGCATGGCTCACCAGGCAGAGGGAGTAGTCGCCAAAAAAGCTGCTTACAAACAAGAGGATAGGAAGTCCTTGATCTGTGACCACTGCAAGAAGAAGGGTCACCTGACAGACAAGTGCTGGATCCTACATCCCCACCTGAAGCCAAACAAGTTCAAGGAGACAAGAACTCAGTACCAGGATGCAAGAGCCAACTTCTCAGCTGATTGAGTTGAGCCAGCGACTCCAAATTCAGTCAGCTCCAACAACAACCAGGGTGGACGAAGTGCAATGGCTTCAACATCAGTGTACACCACACCAAGGACCAACCTAGATGAGCTCCTCAAGAAATCTGACTTGGAAGCTCTCATCAAGGCCCTAAGATGATTCCAGATTACCCTGTTCGGACATATGGTAATATCTTCATGATTCTTATCAAATCAGTATGAACCAAGATATAAGAAGCTTGATTGGAAACAATCAATCAGTATATTTTCCTCAGGAAGATGAATATATCTCATATGAGCTATGAGAAAGAAGTTATCCCACTTTATCTTCAGATGATTCCAGATTAGCATGTTCGGACATATGGTAGTATCTTCATGATTCTTATCAAACCAGGATGAACCAAGATGTAAGAATCTTGATATGAAACCATTAATCAGTATATTATCCCCAGGAAGTTGAATAAATCTAATTGTAGTTATGAGGAAGAAGCTATCCCACTTTATATTCAGATGATTCCACATTAGCATGTTCGGGACATATGGTAATATCTTCATGATTGTTATCAAACCAGAAGGAACCAAGACGTAAGAAGCTTGATTTGAAACCATTAATCAGTATAGAATCACCAGGAAGTTGAATAAATCTCATAGGAGTTATGAGGAAGAAGCAATCCCACTTTCTATTCAAATGATTCCAGATTACCCTGTTCGGACATATGGTAATATTTTCATAATTCTTATCAAACCAGGATAAACCAAGATGTAAGAAGCTTGATTTGAAACAATAATCAGTATAGAAGCACCAGGAAGTTGAATAAATCTCATAGGAGTTATGAGGAACAAGCTATCCCACTTTCTATTCAGATGATTCCAGATTACCATGTTCGGAAATATGGTAATATCTTCATGATTCTTATCAAATCAGGATGAACCAATATATAAGAAGCTTGATTTGAAACCATTAATCAATATATTATCCCCAGGAAGATGAATAAATCTCATAGGAGTTATGAGAAAGAAGCTATCCCACTTTCTATTCAGATGATTCCACATTAGCATGTTCGAACATATGGTAATATCTTCATGATTCCTATCAAACCAGAAGGAAAAAATATGTAAGAAGCTTGATTAGAAACCATTAATCAGTATATTATCCCCAGGAAGTTGAATAAATCTCATAGGAGTTATTAGGAAGAAGCTATCCCACTTTCTATTCAGATGATTCCACATTACCCTGTTCGGAGATATGGTAATATCTTCATGATTCTTATCAAACCAGGATGAACCAAGATGTAAGAAGCTTGATTTGAAACCATTAATCAGTGTAGAATGACCAGGAAGTTGAATAAATCTCATAGGAGTTATGAGGAAGAAGCTATCCCACTTTCTATTCAGATGATTCCAGATTAGCATGTTCGGGCATATGACAATATCTTCATGATTCTTATCAAACCAGAAGGAACTAAGATGTAATAAGCTTGATTTGAAACCAATAATCAGTATAGAATCACCAGGAAGTTGAATAAATCTCATAGGAGTTATGAAGAAGAAGATATCCCACTTTCTATTCAGATGATTCCAGATTACCCTGTTTGGACATATGGTAATATCTTCATGATTCTTATCAAACCAGGATGAACCAAGCTGTAAGAAGCTTGATTTGAAACTATTAATAAGTATATTATCCCCAGGAAGTTGAATAAATCTCATAGGAGTTATGAGAAAGAAGTTATCCCACTTTTCATTCAGATGATTCCAGATTAGCCTGTTCGGACATATGGTAATATCTTCATGATTATTACCAAACTAGGATGAACCAAGATGTAAGAAGCTTGATTTGAAACCATTAATCAGTGCAGAATGACCAGGAAGTTGAATAAATCTCATAGGAGGTATCAGGAAGAAGCTATCCCACTTTCTATTCAGATGATTCCAGATTACCCTGTTCGGACATATGGTAATATCTTCATGATTCTTATCAAATCAGTATGAACCAAGATATAAGAAGCTTGATTGGAAACCATTAACCAGTATATTATCCCAAGGAAGATGAATATATCTCATAAGAGTTATGAGAAAGAAGTTATCCCACTTTATATTCAGATGATTCAAGATTAGCATGTTCGGGCATATGGTAGTATCTTCATGATTCTTATCAAACCAGGATGAACCAAGATGTAAGAAGCTTGATATGAAACCATTTATCAGTATATTAACCCCAGGAAGTTGAATAAATCTAATAGGAGTTATGAGGAAGAAGCTATCCCACTTTCTATTCAGATGATTCCACATTAGCATGTTCGGACATATGGTAATATCTTCATGATTGTTATCAAACCAGAAGGAAAACGGACGTAAGAAGCTTGATTTGAAACCATTAATCAGTATAGAATCACCAGGAAGTTGAATAAATCTCATAGGAGTTATGAGGAAGAAGCAATCCCACTTTCTATTCAAATGATTCCAGATTACCCTGTTCGGACATATGGTAATATCTTCATAATTCTTATCAAACCAGGATGAACCAAGATGTAAGAAGTTTGATTTGAAACATTATTCAGTATAGAAGCACCAGGAAGTTGAATAAATCTCATAGGAGTTATGACGAACAAGCTATCCCACTTTCTATTCAGATGATTCCAGATTTCCATGTTCGGACATATGGTAGGTAATATCTTCATGATTCTTATCAAGTCAGGATGAACCAAGATATAAGAAGCTTGATTTGAAACCATTAATCAGTATATTATCCCCAGGAAGATGAATAAATCTCATAGGAGTTATGAGAAAGAAGTTATCCCACTTTTCATTCAGATGATTCCAGATAAGCATGTTCGGACATATAGCAATATCTTGATGATTCCTATCAAACCAGAAGGAAACAAGATGTAAGAAGCTTTATTTGAAACCATTAATAAGTGTAGAATGACCAGGAAGTTGAATAAATCTCATAGGAGTTATGAGGAAGAAGCTATCCCACTTTATGTTTAGATGATTCCATATTACCCTATTCGAACATATGGGAATATCTTCATGATTCTTATCAAACCAGGATGAACCAAAATGTAATAAGCTTGATTTGAAACCATTAATCAGTATATTATCCCCAGGAAGATGAATAAATCTCATAGGAGTTATGAGAAAGAAGTTATCCCACTCTTCATTCAGATGATTCCAGATAAGCATGTTCGGACATATAACAATATCTTGATGATTCCTATCAAACCAGAAGGAAACAAGATGTAAGAAGCTTGATTTGAAACCATTAATAAGTGTAGAATGACCAGGAAGTTGAATAAATCTCATAGGAGTTATGAGGAAGAAGCTATCCCACTTTATGTTTAGATGATTCCATATTACCCTATCCAGACATATGGGAATATCTTCATGATTCTTATCAAACCAGGATGAACCAAAATGTAAGAAGCTTGATTTGAAACCATTAATCAGTATATTATCCCCAGGAAGTTGAATAAATCTCATAGGAGTTATGAGGAAGAAGCTATCCCACTTTCTATTCAAATGATTCCAAATTACCATGTTCGGACATATGGTAATATCTTCATAATTCTTATCAAACCAGGATGAACTAAGATATAAGAAGCTTGATTTGAAACATTATTCAGTATAGAAGCACCAGGAAGTTGAATAAATCTCATAGGAGTTATGACGAACAAGCTATCCCACTTTTTATTCAGATGATTCCAGATTTCCATGTTCGGACATATGGTAATATCTTCATGATTCTTATCAAGTCATGATGAACCAAGATATAAGAAGCTTGATTTGAAACCATTAATCAGTATATTATCCCCAGGAAGATGAATATATCTCATAGGAGTTATGAGAAAGAAGTTATCCCACTTTTCATTCAGATGATTCCAGATAAGTATGTTCAAACATATAGCAATATCTTGATGATTCCTATCAAACAAGAAGGAAACAAGATGTAAGAAGCTTGATTTGAAACCATTAATAAGTGTAGAATGACCAGGAAGTTGAATAAATCTCATAGGAGTTATGAGGAAGAAGCTATCCCACTTTATGTTTAGATGATTCCATATTACCCTATTCGGACATATGGGAATATCTTCATGATTCTTATCAAACCAGGATGAACCAAAATGTAAGAAGCTTGATTTGAAACCATTAATCAGTATATTATCCCCAGGAAGATGAATAAATCTCATAGGAGTTATGAGAAAGAAGTTATCCCACTTTTCATTCAGATGATTCCAGATAAGCATGTTCGGACATATAGCTATATCTTGATGATTCCTATCAAACCAGAAGGAAACAAGATGTAAGAAGCTTGATTTGAAACCATTAATAAGTGTAGAATGACCAGGAAGTTGAATAAATCTCATAGGAGTTATGAAGAAGAAGCTATCCCACTTTATGTTTAGATGATTCCATATTACCCTATTCGGACATATGGGAATATCTTCATGATTCTTATCAAACCAGGATGAACCAAAATGTAAGAAGCTTGATTTGAAACCATTAATCAGTATATTATCCCCAGGAAGTTGAATAAATCTCATAGGAGTTATGAGGAAGAAGCTATCCCACTTTCTATTCAGATGATTCCAGATTACCATTTTCGGACATATGGTAATATCTTCATGATTCTTATCAAACCATGATGAACCAAGATGTAAGAAGCTTGATTTGAAACTATTAATCAGTATAGAAGCACCAGGAAGTTGAATAAATCTCATAGGAGTTATTAGGAACAAGCTATCTCACTTTCTATTCAGATGATTCCAGATTACCCTGTTCGGACAAATGGTAATATCTTCATGATTCTTATCAATCCATGATGAACCAAGATGTAAGAAGCGTGATTTGAAACCATTAATCAGTATAGAATAACCAGGAAATTAAATAAATCTCATCGGATTTATGAGGAAGAAGCTCTGCCACTTTCTATTCTGATGATTCCATATTAGAATGTTCGGACATATGGTAATATCTTCATGATTCTTATCAAATCAGTATGAACCAAGATATAAGAAGCTTGATTGGAAACCATTAACCAGTATACTATCCCCAGGAAGATGAATATATCTCATATGAGTTATGAGAAAGAAGTTATTCCACTTTATCTTCAGATGATTCCAGATTAGCATGTTCGGACATATGGGAATATCTTCATGATTCTTATCAAACCAGGATGAACCAATATGTAAGAAGCTTTATGTGAAACCATAATGAACCAGGAAGTTGAATAAATCTCTTATAAGTTTTGAGGAAGAAGCTATCCCACTTTCTATTCAAATGATTCCAGATTACCCTGTTCGGACATATGGTAATATCTTCATGATTCTTAACAAACCAAGATGAACCAAGATGAAAGAAGCTTGATTTGAAACCATTAATCAGTATTGAATCACCTGGAAGTTGAATAAATCTCATAGGAGTTATGAGGAAGAAGCTATCCCACTTTCTATTCAAATGATGCCAGATTACTCTGTTCGGACATATGGTAATATCTTCATGATTCTTATAAAACCAGGATGAACCAAGATGTCAGAAGCTTGATTTGAAACCATTAATCAATACAGAATGACCAGGAAGTTAAATAAATCTCATTGGATTTATGAGGAAGAAGCTATCCCACTTTCTATTCAGATGATTTCATATTAGCGTGTTCGGTTTGCCTTTCGGCAAGTTCCTCCTGTTCGACCCAATAGAGGTTTTCCTCTTCTTCTGTCATGGGTTTGTCGAACGGAGAATATTCCCGAGCAGAACGGCTGCGGGTTCTCCTTGGATGGACGTCGGCGTCTTCGTCGGAGTCATCGCCGAGCTCCAAGTCAATACGCTCGACTTCATCCACCTCAGTGTCCTTTTCGGACGGCGGAGGTTTTTCCGCGTTACCTTTTGCGACAGGGGATGTTTCGCTAGCGTTTTGTCCGGAAGGACTTTCCTGCGAAGTTCCAGGCCTATCGTGTGGAGTCACGAACTCGAGTCTCCTGCCGCGGAGTTTCGTGGCTCCGCGAGGTAGGACTGCGCGGGACCTTGCCGTTAAGGTTTGAACCTGTTTGGTCAGGGTTCCCACGAGTTTATCCTGCTCTTCCGACCTCTTTTCGTAGGCGGAAAGCAGCTTCTTGAACTCGTCGAGCGACGTGGCGTAGCAGGTGCGTCGGCCGCGGAAACATCCGCTACAGGAGTGTTCAAGGCGTCCTTGGGTGCTCCATTTAAAGGAGTTTGCAAGTTCGCTGAATCGTCGTTGGTTGAGCGTGAGCTGGTCGTGAGTAAGATTGATCTGTACCCCCTCCTTCTAGCGCCAAACTGTGAGAACCGAAATTTGCACCGTCAATATTCATATATTTTAGGAAAGTAGAAAAACCCTAATTTCCCAGAGGTCCCGGATTTCTGAGAAACCACACGTCAAGCAATCAGAACACGACAATAACGGAAAATAAAAATAAAAATCGTAAAAGAGAGCAAGAAGGATTTTATTCCGAATCTGCGTATGAGCGTAACAACAACAGGCCAACGTGCTTCGTCTACGAGAGCTGTCGGCGAGATCCTAGTTCTAATACCCGAAGGTGGCTAAACCTAGTTGAGTCGCAGCTCGAAAAATAAAAACGGAAAGTTGCCTAAATTGCTCTAAGTGCTAAGTTGCTCTGAAAAAGTGATGCCTCTATGCCTCTCGCCTTGAACTCCTTATATACTCCCTCCAAGGTCGGTTTACACTTCCCCCTTTTGCCCTTGAGCCGTCATAGTCGAAAAATGGGAATATTCCATTTTTTCCGATGTTCATGATTATCTGCGGAAAGTTTCTATTTTTTCCGCGGAACTGATGCTTATCCTCCAAGCATAAACCGTCTTAAGGTTTATGGGTTTTTAAGAAATCGTAAGTGGGCCACGAATCAAGTTTAGGACCCCTTTGGGCTGTATTTTTGATTTGAGACGTTTTTACGATTTCTCCAGAAAGGTTAAGTTTCCGCGGTTTTATCGTAAACCAAACGGACGATTCCATTTGATCGAGAGATCAAGAAACAGATAGTCGTGAGTTGCGGAGAACGGCTATACGGATAGTCGAGAATGCATAGCTTTACATCGTATCGTCGTTTCGGAAGACTTCGGACATTTCGGAGAATGATCGATGTACGAACGCTCGATCGCTACAGCGACCAAACTTTGTCCGCAGCTTGGTCGCTATAGCGACCGAGATCTATCCGCAGCTCGGTCGCTATAGCGACCGAGCGTGGTCTCGTGATCTGTTCGCTATAGCAACCGAGCTCTTATCCGTGACCCGATTGCCATCGCGATCAGGTTTGTGACGTGGACTATGGTGCGTTGCTTGTTTGCGGATGTTTGGACCATTGATAGCAATGTTCTGTTTGATTTAAGAAATCGTTTCTTTCTTAAATCGTAAATTTCTTAAGTTGTTGATAAAAAATCGCTAATTTCTTAAGCCGTTGCTAAGAAATCGTTGATTTCTTAAGTCGTTGATTAAGAAATCGTTGTTTTAAGAAATCGTTGATTTCTTAAATTATTGATTAAGAAATCGTCGTTTTAAAGAAGCGTTGTCTTAAACAAGATTTTTCCGCAATTGTTCGTATAAGTTTTTCTTTTCCGAAAAACCGTAAAAAATTCTTAAGTAAATAATTTCTAACGGAAATTTGGATGCCGACTTTGCCTTGTCCGATTTCGACCCCAACAGTTAGCCCCCAGTGCGGTAGAATCGTGGGCTGACGAGATTCTGTCGTATGGTTTGGCGAGTTTAGGCGAGTTTCTAGGCCAAGTTGGTATCCAAATTTCCGAACTTGAATAGTAAATCCTGAAGTTTATAAAAGAGGGGGTAACTCTTTCATTTTTACTCACCCATCTTTCATAAGACTTTCTTTGAAGAATCCTCTAAAGAAAAGAAAAAAAATTTTAGAAAGAAAATCCTTCATTAAAATGTCGAAGTTGTTTAGAAGCGGAAAGAAGTCTTCTAAGAAGAAGACTCCTGTGACTTTTCTCCCGATTGCAATCAGGATGAAGAGCTCCTCGTCCCGAAAGCCAAGTTCGAGTTTCCTCCGAATGCGGCTGAACATGATGCGTATTGGAAAGCAAGCAGTGATCGTATCAAACGTTTCGGAGAAGAAAAGTTTCCGATCTCGCGATCTCGAAAACTGGGGGCCCACCTACCGAGCAAGACCACCGATCTTTTTCTCGAGACACTTCGGAAGTTTGCCGGAGTCCCGGACGCGGTTGAGTTCCGGATTCCTAAGGTCGGAAAAAGCACCGACCATGCTCCGGAAGGCTACTTCACGTGCTATGAGGCCGTTTTGACGCACTGCCGTCTTTGGTTACCGATTCCTGAGATTATTGTCCGTGTACTGGACCGTTTTCAGGTTTCGTTAAACCAGTTGAGCCCTACGAGTATCGAGATCCTTATCGGTCTCGTAATTCTGAGTTACGAGCACGGCCTATCCCTCACTGCAGACCATTTTGAGGCACTTCTGCGGGTGCAATACAACAAGGAGTCGGCCTCCTGGCGACTGACTCCTCGTACCATAATGCTGGTAGGAAGGGGAACTGTGTCCAATTTTAACAATTGGAGACAATTTTTCTTCTACGTCCGACTTAACGCTGCGTCTGTCGCGTCGCGGAGGAGTTTATTCTGATGTTCCGAACGGTTCCAAATCCCCTTCCGTACATCAGCGTTGTCCATCCCTGGCCTAGGGACATTATGGAGGTGAGAGACGCGCTTAGGAGCGGTGATCATTGGTGGACCAGTTTTACCCGTCGGAGGGTTCGGAAGGTGATCCGAATGGTCCACTCCGACTTCGAGGCGGAAGGTGAGATTGATTTTGCTCCTCTCGAGCATCTCCCGGAGCGTGTTCCGGTAGAGAGATCGCCTGAATTGTCGCGAAAAGATAAAGACATCGAGGTCGAGGATCACGACTTTTCCGCCGACGATTCTCCACTTCTGGGATGGGATCCGTCTCTTGGCTTTGGCGATGGGAGCGGTTCGAGCGACGCGCCAATTCCCAACTTTGACGACTTCTTTTCCGGTCTTCCTGATCATCCTAATCCGTTCCCCTTTGTGGAGGAAACAAAGAGGCCCGAAGTATTGGCGGAGACTTCTCGCGTGGTAAACGGGGTTAGTCTTTTACTTCTTCCTACATTCTCCTTTTTATCTGATCGTATTTTTATCCGATCGCTATAGCGACTGAGCTCTGTTCGGAGCTGGTCGCTATAGCAACCGAGCTCTTATTCGTGACCCGATTGCCATCGCGATCGGGTTTGTGCCGTGGACTATGGTCCGTTGCTTGTTTGCGGATGTTTGGACCTTTGATAGCAATGTTCCGTTTGATTTAAGAAATCTTTTCTTTCTTAAATCGTAAATTTCTTAAGTTGTTGATAAAAAATCGCTAATTTCTAAAGCCGTTGCTAAGAAATCGTTGATTTCTTAAGTCGTTGATTAAGAAAACGTTGTTTTAAGAAATCATTGATTTCTTAAAAAATCGTTGATTAAGAAATCGTCGTTTTAAAGAATCGTTGTCTTAAAACAAGATTTTTCTGCAAATTTTTCGTATAAGTTTTTCTTTTCCGAAAAACCGTAAAAAATTCCTAAGTAAATAATTTCTAACGGAAATTTGGATGCCGACTTTGCCTTGTCCGATTTCGACCCCAACAAGAAGCTTGTTATGAAACCATTAATCAGTATATTATCCCCAGGAAGTTGAATAAATCTCATAGGAGTTATGAGGAAGAAGCTATCCCACTTTCTATTCAAATGATTCCAGATTACCCTATTCGGACATATGGTAATATCTTCATAATTCTTATCAAACCAGGATGAACCAAGATATAAGAAGCTTGATTTGAAACATTAATCAGTATAGAAGAACCAAGAAGTTAAATAAATCTTATAGGAGTTATGAGGAACAAGCTATCCCACTTTTTGTTCAGATGATTCCAGATTACCCTGTTCGGACATATGGTAATATCTTCATGATTCTTATCAAATCAGGATGAACCAAGATATAAGAAGCTTGATTTGAAACCATTAATCAGTATATTTTCCCCAGAAAGATGAATAAATCTCATAGGAGTTATGAGAAAGAAGCTATCCAACTTTCTATTCAGATGATTCCACATTGGCATGTTCGGAAATATGGTAATATCTTCATGATTCTTATCAAACCAGAAGGAACAAAGATGTAAGAAGCTTCTTTGAAACCATTAATCAGTATATTATCCCCAGGAAGTTGAATAAATCTCATAGGAGTTATGAGGAAGAAGTTTTCCAACTTTTCATTCAAATGATTCCAGATTAACCTGTTCGGACATATGGTAATATCTTCATGATTATTATCAAACCAGGATGAACCAAGATGTAAGAAGCTTGATTTGAAACTATTAATCAGCGTAGAATGACCAGGAAGTTGAATAAATCTCATAGGAGGTATGAGGAAGAAGCTATCCCACTTTCTATTGAAATGATTCCAGATTACCTTGTTCGGACATATGGTAATAACTTCATGATTCTTATCAAATTAGGATGAACCAAGATATAAGAAGCTTGATTGGAAACCATTAATCAGTATATTATCCCCAGGAAGATAAATATATCTCATATGAGTTATGAGAAAGAAGTTATCCCACTTTCTATTCAAATGATTCCAGATTAGCATGTTCGAACATATGGTAATATCTTCATGATTATTATCAAACCAGGATGAACCAAGATGTAAGAAGCTTGATTTGAAACCATTAATTAGTTTTGAATGACCAGGAAGTTGAATAAATCTCATAGGAGTTATGAGGAAGAAGCAATCCCACTTTCTATTCAAAAGATTCCAGATTACCCTGTTCGGACATATGGTAATATCTTCATAAATCTTATCAAACCAGAATGAACCAAGATGTAAGAAGCTTGATTTGAAACATTAATCAGTATAGAAGCACCAGGAAGTTTAATAAATCTAGGAGTTATGAGGAACAAGCTATCTCACTTTCTATTCAGATGATTCCAGATTACCCTGTTCGGACATATGGTAAAATCTTCATGATTCTTATCAAATCAGGATGAAACAAGATATAAGAAGCTTGATTTGAAACAAGGAGGAACCAGGAAGTTGAATAAATCTCATAGGAGTTTTGAGGAAGAAGCTATCCCACTTTCTATTCAAATGATTCCAGATTACCCTGTTCGGACATATGGTAATATCTTCATGATTCTTATCATAACAGGATGAACCAAGATGTTAGAAGCTTGATTTGAAACCATTAATCAGTATAGAATGACCAGAAAGTTGAATAAATCTCATAGGAGTTATGAGGAAGAAGCTATCCCACTTTTTATTATCAAACCAGGATGAACCAAGATGTAAGAAGCTTGATTTGAAACCATTAATTAGTTTTGAATGACCAGGAAGTTGAATAAATCTCATAGGAGTTATGAGGAAGAAGCAATCCCACTTTCTATTCAAAAGATTCCAGATTACCCTGTTCGGACATATGGTAATATCTTCATAAATCTTATCAAACCAGAATGAACCAAGATGTAAGAAGCTTGATTTGAAACATTAATCAGTATAGAAGCACCAGGAAGTTTAATAAATCTAGGAGTTATGAGGAACAAGCTATCTCACTTTCTATTCAGATGATTCCAGATTACCCTGTTCGGACATATGGTAAAATCTTCATGATTCTTATCAAATCAGGATGAAACAAGATATAAGAAGCTTGATTTGAAACAAGGAGGAACCAGGAAGTTGAATAAATCTCATAGGAGTTTTGAGGAAGAAGCTATCCCACTTTCTATTCAAATGATTCCAGATTACCCTGTTCGGACATATGGTAATATCTTCATGATTCTTATCATAACAGGATGAACCAAGATGTTAGAAGCTTGATTTGAAACCATTAATCAGTATAGAATGACCAGAAAGTTGAATAAATCTCATAGGAGTTATGAGGAAGAAGCTATCCCACTTTTTATTATCAAACCAGGATGAACCAAGATGTAAGAAGCTTGATTTGAAACCATTAATTAGTTTTGAATGACCAGGAAGTTGAATAAATCTCATAGGAGTTATGAGGAAGAAGCAATCCCACTTTCTATTCAAAAGATTCCAGATTACCCTGTTCGGACATATGGTAATATCTTCATAAATCTTATCAAACCAGAATGAACCAAGATGTAAGAAGCTTGATTTGAAACATTAATCAGTATAGAAGCACCAGGAAGTTTAATAAATCTAGGAGTTATGAGGAACAAGCTATCTCACTTTCTATTCAGATGATTCCAGATTACCCTGTTCGGACATATGGTAAAATCTTCATGATTCTTATCAAATCAGGATGAAACAAGATATAAGAAGCTTGATTTGAAACAAGGAGGAACCAGGAAGTTGAATAAATCTCATAGGAGTTTTGAGGAAGAAGCTATCCCACTTTCTATTCAAATGATTCCAGATTACCCTGTTCGGACATATGGTAATATCTTCATGATTCTTATCATAACAGGATGAACCAAGATGTAAGAAGCTTGATTTGAAACCATTAATCAGTATAGAATGACCAGAAAGTTGAATAAATCTCATAGGAGTTATGAGGAAGAAGCTATCCCACTTTTTATTCAAATGATTCCAGATTAGGCTGTTCGGACATATTGCAATATCTTCATGATACTTATCAAACCAGAAGGAACTAAGATGCAAGAAGCTTGATTTGAAACCATTAATCAGTATAGAATCACCATGAAGTTGAATAAATATCATAGGTGGTATGAGGAAGAAGCTATCCCACTTTCTATTCAGATTATTCCAGATTACCCTGTTCGTACATATGGTAATATCTTCATGATTCTTATCAAACCAGGATGAACCAGGATGTAAGAAGCTTGATTTGAAACAATTAATCTGTATTCAATCACCAGGAAGTTGAATAAATCTCATTGGATTTATGATGAAGAAGCTATCCCACTTTCTATTCAAATGATTCCAGATTACCATGTTCGGACATATGGTAATATCTTCATGATTCTTATCAAACCAGGATGAACCAAGATGTAAGAAGCTTGATTTGAAACATTAATCAGTATAGAAGCACCAGGAAGTTGAATAAATCTCATAGGAGTTATGATGAACAAGCTATCCTACTTTCTATTCAGATGATTCCAGATTACCCTGTTCGGACATATGGTAATATCTTCATGATTCTTATCAAATCAGGATGAACCAAGATATAAGAAGCTGGATTTGAAACCATTAATCAATATATTATCCCGAGGAAGATTTAATAAATCTCATAGGAGTTATGAGAAAGAAGCTATCCCACTTTCTATTCAGATGATTCCACATTAGCATGTTCAGACATATGGTAATATCTTCATGATTTTTATCAAACCAGAAGGAACAAAGATGTAACAAGCTTGATTTGAAACCATTAATCAGTATATTATACCCAGGAAGTTGAATAAATCTCATAAGAGTTATTAGGAAGAAGCTATCCCACTTTCTATTCAGATGATTCCAGATTACCCTGTTTGGACATATGGTAATATCTTCATGATTCTTATCAGAATTGGATGAACCAAGATCTAAGAAGCTTGATTTGAAACCATTAATCAGTATAGAATGACCAGGAAGTTGAATAAATCTCATAGGAGTTATGAGGAAGAAGCTATCCCACTTTCTATTTAGATGATTCCAAATTAATTAACATGTTCGGACATATGGCAATATCTTCATTATTCTTATCAAACCACAGGGAACTAAGATGTAATAAGCTTGATTTGAAACCATTAATCAGTATAGAATCACCAGGATGTTGAATAAATCTCATAGGAGTTATGAGGAAGAAGCTATTGCACTTTCTATTCAGATGATTCCAGATTACCCTGTTCGGACATATGGTAATATCTTCTTGATTCTTATCAAACCAGGATGAACCAAGCTGTAAGAAGCTTGATTTGAAACTATTAATCAGTATATTATCGCCAGGGAGTTGAATAAATCTCATAGGAGTTATGAGGAAGAAGTTATCCCACTTTTCATTCAGATGATTCCAGATATGCATATTCGGACATATAGCAATATCTTGATGATTCCTATCAAACCTGAAGGAAACAAGATGTAAGAAGCTTGATTTGAAACCATTAGTCAGTGCAGAATGACCACGAAGTTGACTAAATCTCATAGGAGTTATGAGGAAGAAGCTATCCCACTCTCTATTCAGATGATTCCAAATTACCCTGTTCGGACATATGGTAATTTTCTCATGATTCTTATCAAACTAGGTTAAACCAAGATGTAAGAAGCTTTATTTGAAACCATTAATCAGTATAGAATGACCAGGAAGTTGAATAAATCTTATAGGAGTTATGAGGAAGACGCTATCCCAATTTCTATTCAGATGATTCCAGAATAGCCGGTTCGGACATATGGCAATATCTTCATGATTCTTATCAAACCAGAACGAACTAAGATGTAATAAGCTTGATTTGAAACCATTAATCAGTATAGAATGATTCCAGATTACGCTGTTCGGACAAATGGTAATATCTTCATTATTCTTATCAAACCAGGATGAACCAAGATGTAAGAAGCTTGATTTGAAACCATTAATCAGTATATTATCCCCAAGAAGTTGAATAATTCTCATAGGAGTTATGAGGAAGAAGTTATCCCACTTTTCATTCATATGATTCCAGATTAGCCTGTTCGGACATATGGTAATATCTTCATGATTATTATCAAACCAGGATGAACCAAGATGTCAGAAGCTTGATTTGAAACAATTAAACAGTGCAGAATGACCAGGAAGTTAAATAAATCTCATAGGAGTTATGAGGAATAAGCAATCCCACTTTCTATTCCGATGATTCCAGATTAGCATGTTCGGACATATGGTAATATCTTCATGATTCTTATCAAATCAAGTTGAAACAAGATATAACAAGCTTGATTTGAAACCAGTAATCAGTATATTATACCCAGGAAGTTGAATAAATCTCATAAGAGTTATTAGGAAGAAGCTATCCCACTTTCTATTCAAATGATTCCAGATTACCCTGTTCGGACATATGGAAATATCTTCATGATTATTATCAAACCAGGATTAACCAAGATGTAAGAAGCTTGATTTAAAGCCATTAATCAGTGCAGAATGACCATGAAGTTGAATAAATCTCATAGTAGTTATGAGGAAGAAGCTATCGCACTTTCTATTCAGATGATTCTAGATTACCCTGTTCGGACATATGGTAATATATTCATGATTCTTATCAAACCAGGATGAACAAAGCTGTAAGAAGCTTGATTTGAAACTATTAATCTGTATATTATCCCCAGGGAGTTGAATAAATCTCATAGGAGTTATGAGGAAGAAGTTATCCCACTTTTCATTCAGATGATTCCAGATATGCATGTTCGGACATATAGCAATATGTTGATGATTCCTATCAAACCAGAAGGAAACAAGATGTAAGAAGCTTGATTTGAAACCATTAGTCAGTGCAGAATGACCGGGAAGTTGAATAAATCTCATAGGAGTTATGAGGAAGAGGCTATCCCACTTTTGATTCAAATGATTCCAGATTACGCTGTTCGGACAAATGGTAATATCTTCATTATTATTATCAAACCAGGATGAACCAAGATGTAAGAAGCTTGATTTGAAATCATTAATCAGTATATTATCCCCAAGAAGTTGAATAATTCTCATAGGAGTTATGAGAAAGAAGTTATCCCACTTTTCATTCATATGATTCCAGATTAGCCTGTTCGGACATATGGTAATATCTTCATGATTATTATCAAACCAGGATGAACCAAGATGTAAGAAGCTTGATTTGAAACCATTAATCAGTGCAGAATGACCAGGAAGTTGAATCAATCTCATAGGAGGTATGATGAAGAAGCTATCCCACTTTCTATTCAGATGGTTCCAGATTATCCTGTTCAGACATATGGTAATATCTTCATGATTCTTATCAAATCAGGATGAACCAAGATTTAAGAAGCTTGATTGGAAACCATTAATCAGTATATTATCCCCAGGAAGATGAATATATCTCATATGATTTATGAGAAAAAAGTTATCCCACTTTCTATTCAGATGATTCCAGATTAGCATGTTCGGACATATGGTAATATCTTCATGATTCTTATCAAACCAGAAGGAACAAAGATGCAAGAAGCTTGATTTGAAACCATTAATCAGTATATTATGCCAGGAAGATGAATAAATATCATAGGAGTTAGGAGAAAGAAGCTATCCCACTTTCTATTCAGATAATTCCAGATTAGCATGTTCGGACATATGGTAATATTTTCATGATTGTTATCAAACCAGAAGGAACCAAGATGTAAGAAGCTTGATTTGAAACCATTAATCAGATTATTCAGTATAGAATGACAAGGAAGTTGAATAAATCTTATAGGAGTTATGAGGAAAAAGCTATCCCACTTTTTATTCAGATTATTCATGATTAGACTGTTTGGACATATGGCAATATCTTCATGATTCTTATTGAAACCATTAATCAGTATAGAATCACCAGGAAGTTGAAAAAATCTCATAGGTGTTATGAGGAAGAAGCTATCCCACTTTCTATTCAGATCATTCCAGATTACCCTGTTCGGACATATGGTAGTATCTTCATTATTCTTATCAAACCAGGATGAACTAAGATGTAAGAAGCTTGATTTGAAACCATTAATCAGTGCAGAATGACCAGGAAGTTAAATAAATCTCATAGGAGTTATGAGGAATAAGCTATCCCACTTTCTATTCAGATGTTTCCAGATTAGCCTGTCCGGACATATGGTAATATCTTCATGATTCTTATCAAATCAGGATGAACCAAGATATAAGAAGCTTGATTTGAAACCATTAATCAGTATATTATCCCCAGGAAGATGAATATATCTCATAGGAGTTATGAGAAAGAAGCTATCCCACTTTCTATTCATATGATTTCAGATTAGCATGTTCGGACATATGGTAATATCTTCATGATTCTTATCAAACCAGGATGAACCAAAATGTAAGAATCTTGATTTGAAACAAGAAGGAACCAGGAAATTGAATAAATCTCATAGGAGTTTTGAGGAAGAAGCTATCCCACTTTCTATTCAAATGATTCCAGATTACCCTGTTCGGACATATGGTAATATCTTCATGATTCTTATCAAACCAAGATGAACCAAGATGTAAGAAGCTTGATTTGAAACCATTAATCAATATATTATCCCCAAGAAGTTGAATAAATCTCATAGGAGTTATGAGGAAGATGTTATCCCACTTTTCATTCAGATGACCAGGAAGTTGAATAAATCTCAAAGGAAATTATTATCAAACCAGGATGAACCAAGATGTAAGAAGCTTGATTTGAAACCATTAATCAGTATATTATCCCAGGAAGATGAATAAATATCATAGGAGTTATGAGAAAGAAGCTATCCCACTTTCTATTCAGATGATTTCAGATTAGCATGTTCGGACATATGGTAATATTTTCATGATTGTTATCAAACCAGAAGGAACCAAGATGTAAGAAGCTTTATTTGAAACCATTAATCAGTATAGAATGACAAGGAAGTTGAATAAATCTTATAGGGGTTATGAGGAAGAAGCTATCCCACTTTTTATTCAGATTATTCATGATTAGACTGTTCAGACATATGTCAATATCTTCATGATTCTTATTAAACCAGAAGGAACTAAGATGTAAGTAGCTTGATTTGAAACCATTAATCAGTATAGAATCACCAGGAAGTTGAAAAAATCTCATAGGTGTTGTGAGGAAGAAGCTATCCCACTTTCTATTCAGATTATTCCAGATTACCCTGTTCGGACATATGGTAATATCTTCATGATTCTTATCAAACCAGGATGAACCAAGATGTAAGAAGCTTGATTTGAAATAATTAATCAGTATAGAATGACCAGGAAGTTGAATAAATCTCATAGAAGTTATGAGGAAGAAGCTATCCCAATTGTCATTCAGATGATTCCAGATTAGCTTGTTCGGACATATAGTAATATCTTGATGATTCATAACAAACCAGAAGGAACCAATATGTAAGAAGCTTGATTTGAAACCATTAGTCAGTATAGAATCACCAGGAAGTTGAATAAATCTCATAGGAGATATGAGGAAGAAGCTATCCCACATTCTATTCAAATGATTCCAGATTACCCTCTTCGGACATATGGTAATATCTTCATGATTCTTATCAAACCAGGATGAACCAAGATGTCAGAAGCTTGATTTGAAACCATTAATCAGTGCAGAATGACCAGGAAGTTAGATAAATCTCATAGGAGTTATGAGGAATAAACTATCCCACTTTCTATTCAGATGATTCCAGATTAGCATGTTCGGACATATGGTAATATCTTCATGATTCTTATCAAATCAGGATGAACCAAGATATAAGAAGCTTGATTTGAAACCATTAGTCAGTATATTATCCCCAGGAAGATGAATATATCTCATAGGAGTTATGAGAAAGAAACTATCCCACTTTCTATTCATATGATTCCAGATTAGCATGTTCGGAAATATGGTAATATCTTCATGATTCTTATCAAACCAGGATGAACCAAAATGTAAGAATCTTGATTTAAAACCAGGAGAACCCAGGAAATTGAATAAATATCATAGGAGTTTTGAGGAAGAAGCTATCCCACTTTCTATTCAAATGGTTCCAGATTACCCTGTTCGGACATATGGTAATATCTTCATGATTCTTATCAAATCAGGATGAACCAAGATATAAGAAGCTTGATTGGAAACCATTAATAAGTATATTATCCCCAGGAAGATGAATATATCTCATATGAGTTATGAGAAAGAAGTTATCCCACTTTCTATTCAGATGATTCCAGATTATCATGTTCGGACATATGGTAATATCTTCATGATTATTATCAAACCAGAAGGAACAAAGATGTAAGAAGCTTGATTTGAAACCATTAATCAGTATATTATCCCAGGAAGATGAATAAATATCATAGGAGTTATGAGAAAGAAGCTATCCCACTTTCTATTCAGATGATTCCAGATTAGCATGTTCGGACATATGGTAATATTTTCATGATTGTTATCAAACCAGAAGGAACCAAGATGTAAGAAGCTTGATTTTAAACCATTAATCAGTATAGAATGACAAAGAAGTTGAATAAATCTTATAGGAGTTATGAGGAAGAAGCTATCCCACTTTTTATTCAGATTATTCTTGATTAGACTGTTCGGACATATGGCAATATCTTCATGATTCTTATTAAACCAGAAGGAACTAAGATGTAAGAAGCTTGATTTGAAACCATTAATCAGTATAGAATCACCAGGAAGTTGAAAAAATCTCATAGGTGTTATGAGGAAGAAGCTATCCCACTTTCTATTCAAATGATTCCACATTACCCTCTTCGGACATATGGTAATATCTTCATGATTCTTATCAAACCAGGATGAACCAAGATGTCAGAAGCTTGATCTGAAACCATTAATCAGTGCAGAATGACCAGGAAGTTGAATAAATCTAATAGGAGGTATGAGGAAGAAACTATCCCACTTTCTATTCAGTTGGTTCCAGATTACCCTGTTCGGACATATTGTAATATCTTCATGATTCTTATCAAATCAGGATGAACCAAGATATAAGAAGCTTGATTGGAAACCATTAATCAGTATTTTATCCCCAGGAAGATGAATATATCTCATATGAGTTATTAGAAAGAAGTTATCTCACTTTCTATTCAGATGATTCCAGATTATCATGTTCGGACATATGGTAATATCTTCATGGTTATTATCAAACCAGAAGGAACAAAGATGTAAGAAGCTTGATTTGAAACCATTAATCAGTATATTATCCCGGGAAGATGAATAAATATCATAGGAGTTATGAGAAAGAAGCTATTCCACTTTCTATTCAGATAATTCCAGATTAGCATGGTCGGACGTATGGTAATATTTTTATGATTGTTATCAAACCAGAAGGAACCAAGATGTAAGAAGCTTGATTTGAAACCATTAATCAGTATAGAATGACAAGGAAGTTGAATAAATCTTATAGGAGTTATGAGGAAGAAGCTATCCCACTTTTTATTCAGATAATTCATGATTAGACTGTTCGGACATATGGCAATATCTTTATGATTCTTATTAAACCAGAAGGAAATAAGATGTAAGAAGCTTGATTTGAAACCATTAATCAGTATAGAATCACCAGGAAGTTGAATAAATATCATAGGAGTTATGAGAAAGAAGCTATCCCACTTTCTATTCAGATGATTCCAGATTAGCATGTTCGGACATATGGTAATATTTTCATGATTGTTATCAAACCAGAAGGAACCAAGATGTAAGAAGCTTGATTTGAAACCATTAATCAGTATAGAATGACAAGGAAGTAGAATAAATCTTATAGGAGTTATGAGGAAGAAGCTATCCCACTTTTTATTCAGATTATTCATGATTAGACTGTTCAGACATATGTCAATATCTTCATGATTCTTATTAAACCAGAAGGAACTAAGATGTAAGTAGCTTGATTTGAAACCATTAATCAGTATAGAATCACCAGGAAGTTGAAAAAATCTCATAGGTGTTGTGAGGAAGAAGCTATCCCACTTTCTATTCAGATTATTCCAGATTACCCTGTTCGGACATATGGTAATATCTTCATGATTCTTATCAAACCAGGATGAACCAAGATGTAAGAAGCTTGATTTGAAATAATTAATCAGTATAGAATGACCAGGAAGTTGAATAAATCTCATAGAAGTTATGAGGAAGAAGCTATCCCAATTGTCATTCAGATGATTCCAGATTAGCTTGTTCGGACATATAGTAATATCTTGATGATTCATAACAAACCAGAAGATGAATATATCTCATATGAGTTATGAACCCTGTTCGGACATATGGTAATATCTTCATGATTCTTATCAAATCAGGATGAACCAAGATATAAGAAGCTTGATTGGAAACCATTAATCAGTATATTATCCCCAGGAAGATGAATATATCTCATATGAGTTATGAGAAAGAAGTTATCCCACTTTCTATTCAGATGATTCGAGATTAGCATGTTCGGACATATGGTAATATCTTCATGATTCTTATCAAACCATAAGGAACAAAGATGTAAAAAGCTTGATTTGAAACCATTAATCAGTATATTATCCCCAGGAAGATGAATAAATATCATAGGAGTTATGAGAAAGAAGCTCTCCCACTTTCTATTCAGATGATTCCTGATTAGCATGTTCGGACATATGGTAATATTTTCATGAATGTTATCAAACCAGAACGAACCAAGATGTAAGAAGCTTGATTTGAAACCATTAATCAGTATAGAATGACAAGGAAGTTGAATAAATCTTATAGGAGTTATGAGGAAGAAGCTATCCCACTTTTTATTCAGATTATTCATGATTAGACTGTTCGGACATATGGCAATATCTTCATGATTCTTATTAAACCAGAAGGAACTAAGATGTAAGAAGCTTGATTTGAAACCATTAATCAGTATAGAATCACCAGGAAGTTGAAAAAATCTCATAGGTGTTATGAGGAAGAAGCTATCCCACTTTCTATTCAAATGATTCCACATTACCCTCTTCGGACATATGGTAATATCTTCATGATTCTTATCAAACCAGGATGAACCAAGATGTCAGAAGCTTGATTTGAAACCATTAATCAGTGCAGAATGACCAGGAAGTTGAATAAATCTAATAGGAGGTATGAGGAAGAAACTATCCCACTTTCTATTCAGATGGTTCCAGATTACCCTGTTCGGACATATGGTAATATCTTCATGATTCTTATCAAATCAGGATGAACCAAGATATAAGAAGCTTGATTGGAAACCATTAATCAGTATTTTATCCCCAGGAAGATGAATATATCTCATATGAGTTATTAGAAAGAAGTTATCCCACTTTCTATTCAGATGATTCCAGATTATCATATTCGGACATATGGTAATATCTTCATGATTATTATCAAACCAGAAGGAACAAAGATGTAAGAAGCTTGATTTGAAACCATTAATCAGTATATTATCCCGGGAAGATGAATAAATATCATAGGAGTTATGAGAAAGAAGCTATTCCACTTTCTATTTAGATAATTCCAGATTAGCATGTTCGGACATATGGTAATATTTTTATGATTGTTATCAAACCAGAAGGAACCAAGATGTAAGAAGCTTGATTTGAAACCATTAATCAGTATAGAATGACAAGGAAGTTGAATAAATCTTATAGGAGTTATGAGGAAGAAGCTATCCCACTTTTTATTCAGATTATTCATGATTAGACTGTTCGGACATATGGCAATATCTTTATGATTCTTATTAAACCAGAAGGAAATAAGATGTAAGAAGCTTGATTTGAAACCATTAATCAGTATAGAATCACCAGGAAGTTGAATAAATATCATAGGAGTTATGAGAAAGAAGCTATCCCACTTTCTATTCAGATGATTCCAGATTAGCATGTTCGGACATATGGTAATATTTTCATGATTGTTATCAAACCAGAAGGAACCAAGATGTAAGAAGCTTGATTTGAAACCATTAATCAGTATAGAATGACAAGGAAGTTGAATAAATCTTATAGGAGTTATGAGGAAGAAGCTATCCCACTTTTTATTCAGATTATTCATGATTAGACTGTTCGGACATATGACAATATCTTCATGATTCTTATTAAAACAGAAGGAACTAATATGTAAGAAGCTTGATTTGAAACCATTAATCAGTATAAAATGACCAGGAAGTTGAAAAAATCTCATAGGTGTTATGAGGAAGAAGCTATCCCACTTTCTATTCAAATGATTCCACATTACCCTCTTCGGACATATGGTAATATCTTCATGATTCTTATCAAACCAGGATGAACCAAGATGTCAGAAGCTTGATTTGAAACCATTAATCAGTGCAGAATGACCAGGAAGTTGAATAAATCTAATAGGAGGTATGAGGAAGAAGCTATCCCACTTTCTATTCAGATGGTTCCAGATTACCCTGTTCGGACATATGGTAATATCTTCATGATTCTTATCAAATCAGGATGAACCAAGATATAAGAAGCTTGATTGGAAACCATTAATCAGTATATTATCCCCAGGAGATGAATATATCTCATATGAGTTATGAGAAAGAAGTTATCCCACTTTCTATTCAGATGATTCGAGATTAGCATGTTCGGACATATGGTAATATCTCCATGATTCTTATCAAACCATAAGTAACAAAGATGTAAGAAGCTTGATTTGAAACCATTAATCAGTATAGAATCACCAGGAAGTTGAATAAATATCATAGGAGTTATGAGAAAGAAGCTATCCCACTTTCTATTCAGATGATTCCAGATTAGCATGTTCGGACATATGGTAATATTTTCATGATTGTTATCAAACCAGAAGGAACCAAGATGCAAGAAGCTTGATTTGAAACCATTAATCAGTATAGAATGACAAGGAAGTTGAATAAATCTTATAGGAGTTATGAGGAAGAAGCTATCCCACTTTTTATTCAGATTATTCATGATTAGACTGTTCGGACATATGGTAATATCTTCATGATTCTTATTAAACCAGAAGGAACTAAGATGTAAGAAGCTTGATTTGAAACCATTAATCAGTATAGAATCACCAGGAAGTTGAATAAATATCATAGGAGTTATGAGAAAGAAGCTATCCCACTTTCTATTCAGAATTATTCCAGATTAGCATGTTCGGATATATGATAATATTTTCATGATTGTTATCAAACCAGAAGGAACCAAGATGTAAGAAGCTTGATTTGAAACCATTAATCAGTATAGAATGACAAGGAAGTTGAATAAATCTTATAGGAGTTATGAGGAAGAAGCTATCCCACTTTTTATTCAGATTATTCATGATTAGACTGTTCGGACATATGGCAATATATTCATGATTCTTATTAAACCAGAAGGAACTAAGATGTAAGAAGCTTGATTTGAAACCATTAATCAGTATAGAATCACCAGGAAGTTGAAAAAATCTCATAGGTGTTATGAGGAAGAAGCTATCCCACTTTCTATTCAAATGATTCCAGATTACCCTCTTCGGACATATGGTAATATCTTCATGATTCTTATCAAACCAGGATGAACCAAGATGTCAGAAGCTTGATTTGAAACCATTAATCAGTGCAGAATTACCAGGAAGTTAATTAAATCTCATAGGAGTTATGAGGAATAAGCTATCCCACTTTCTATTCAGATGATTCTAGATTAGCCTGTTCGGACATATGGTAATATCTTCATGATTCTTATCAAATCAGGATGAACCAAGATACAAGAAGCTTGATTTGAAACCATTAATCAGTATATTATCCCCAGGAAGATGAATATATCTCATAGGAGTTATGAGAAAGAAGCTATCCCACTTTCTATTCATATGATTCCAGATTAGCATGTTCGGACATATGGTAATATCTTCATGATTCTTATCAAACCAGGATGAACCAAAATGTAAGAATCTTGATTGGAAACCAGGAGGAACCAGGAAATTGAATAAATCTCATAGGAGTTTTGAGGAAGAAGCTATCCCACTTTCTATTCAAATGATTCCAGATTACCCTGTTCAGACATATGGTAATATCTTCATGATTCTTATCAAACCAAAATGAACCAAGATGTAAGAAGTTTGATTTGAAACCATTAATCAGTATATTATCCCCAAAAAGTTGAATAATTCTCATAGGAGTTAAGAGGAAGATGTTATCCCACTTTTCATTCAGATGATTCCAGATTAGCATGTTCGGACAGATGGTAATATCTTCATGATTATTATCAAACCAGGATGAACCAAGATATAAGAAGCTTGATTTGAAACCATTAATCAGTATATTATCCCCAGGAAGATGAATATATCTCATAGGAGTTATGAGAAAGAAGCTATCCCACTTTCTATTCATATGATTCCAGATTAGCATGTTCGGACATATGGTAATATCTTCATGATTATTATCAAACCAGGATGAACCAAAAAGTAAGAATCTTGATTTGAAACCAGGTGGAACCAGGAAATTGAATAAATCTCATAGGAGTTTTGAGGAAGAAGCTATCCCACTTTCTATTCAAATGATTCCAGATTACCCTGTTCGGACATATGGTAATATCTTCATGATTCTTATCAAACTAAGATGAACCAAGATGTAAGAAGTTTGATTTGAAACCATTAATCAGTATATTATCCCCAAAAAGTTGAATAATTCTCATAGGAGTTAAGAGGAAGATGTTATCCCACTTTTCATTCAGATGATTCCAGATAAGCATGTTCGGACATATGGTAATATTTTCATGATTATTATCAAACCAGGATGAACCAAGATGTAAGAAGCTTGATTTGAAACCATTAATCAGTGCAGAATGACCAGGAAGTTGTATAAATCTCATAGGAGTTATGAGGAAGAAGCTATCCCACTTTCTATTCAGATGATTCCAGATTACCCTGTTCGGACATATGGTAATATCTTCATGATTCTTATCAAACCAGGATAAACCAAGCTGTAAGAAGCTTGATTTGAAACTATTAATCAGTATATTATCCCCAGGGAGTTGAATAAATCTCATAGGAGTTATGAGGAAGAAGTTATCCCACTTTTCATTCAAATGATTCCAGATATGCATGTTCGGACATATAGCAATATCTTGATGATTCCTATTAACTCAGAAGGAAACAAGATGTAAGAAGCTTTATTTGAAACCATTAGTCAGTGCAGAATGACCAGGAAGTTGACAAAATCTCATAGGAGTTATGAGGAAGAAGCTATTCCACTTTCTATTCAGATGATTATAAATTACCATGTTCGGACATATGGTAGTATCTTCATGATTCTTATCAAACTAGGATGAACCAAGATGTAAGAAGCTTGATTTAAAAACATTAATCAGTATAGAATGACCAGGAAGTTGAATAAATCTTATAGGAGTTATGAGGAAGACGCTATCCCACTTTCTATTCAGATGATTCCAGATTAGCCTTTCGGACATATGGCAATATCTTCATGATTCTTATCAAACCAGAACGAACTAAGATGTAATAAGCTTGATTTGAAACCATTAATCAGTATGGGATCACCGGGAAGTTGAATAAATCTCATTGGAGTTATGAAGAAGAAGCTATCCCACTTTTGATTCAAATGATTCCAGATTACGCTGTTCGGACAAATGGTAATATCTTCATTATTCTTATCAAACCATGATGAACCATGATGTAAGAAGCTTGATTTGAAACCATTAATCAGTATATTATCCCCAAGAAGATGAATAATTCTCATAGGAGTTATGAGGAAGAAGTTATCCCACTTTTCATTCATATGATTCTAGAGTAGCCTGTTCGGACATATGGTAATATCTTCATGATTATTATCAAACCAGGATGAACCAAGATGTAAGAAGCTTGATTTGAAACCATTAATCAGTGCAGAATGACCAGGAAGTTGAATAAATCTTATAGGAGCTATGAGGAAGAAGCTATCCCACTTTCTATTCAGATGGTTCCAGATTACCCTGTTCGGACATATGGTAATATCTTCATGATTCTTATCAAATCAGGATGAACCAAGATATAAGAAGCTTGATTGGAAACCATTAATCAGTATATTATCCCCATGAAGATGAATATATATCATATGAGTTATGAGAAAGAAGTTATCCCACTTTCTATTCAGATGATTCCAGATTAGCATGTTCGGACATATGGTAATATCTTCATGATTCTTATCAAACCAGAAGGAACAAAGATGTAAGAAGCTTGATTTGAAACCATTAATCAGTATATTATCCCCAGGAAGATGAATAAATATCATAGGAGTTATGAGAAAGAAGCTATCCCACTTTCTATTCAGATGATTCCAGATTAGCATGTTCTGACATATGGCAATATTTTCATGATTGTTATCAAACAAAAAGGAACCAAGACGTAAGAAGCTTGATTTGAAACCATTAATCAGTATAGAATGACAAGGAAGTTGAATAAATCTTATATGAGTTATGAGGAAGAAGCTATCCCACTTTTTATTCAGATTATTCATGATTAGACTGTTCGGACATATGGCAATATCTTCATGATTCTTATTAAACCAGAAGGAACTAAGAGGTAAGAAGCTTGATTTGAAACCATTAATCAGTATAGAATCACCAGGAAGTTGAATAAATATCATAGGAGTTATGAGAAAGAAGCTATCCCACTTTCTATTCAGAATTATTTCAGATTAGCATGTTCGGATATATGATAATATTTTCATGATTGTTATCAAACCAGAAGGAACCAAGATGTAAGAAGCTTGATTTGAAACCATTAATCAGTATAGAATGACAAGGAAGTTGAATAAATCTTATAGGAGTTATGAGGAAGAAGCTATCCCACTTTTTATTCAGATTATTCATGATTAGACTGTTCGGACATATGGCAATATCTTCATGATTCTTATTAAAACAGAAGGAACTAAGATGTAAGAAGCTTGATTTGAAACCATTAATCAGTATAGAATCACCAGGAAGTTGAAAAAATCTCATAGGTGTTATGAGGAAGAAGCTATCCCACTTTCTATTCAAATGATTCCAGATTACCCTCTTCGGACATATGGTAATATCTTCATGATTCTTATCAAACCAGGATGAACCAAGATGTCAGAAGCTTGATTTGAAACCATTAATCAGTGCAGAATGACCAGGAAGTTAATTAAATCTCATAGGAGTTATGAGGAATAAGCTATCTCACTTTCTATTCAGATGATTCTAGATTAGCCTGTTCGGACATATGGTAATATCTTCATGATTCTTATCAAATCAGGATGAACCAAGATACAAGAAGCTTGATTTGAAACCATTAATCAGTATATTATCCCCAGGAAGATGAATATATCTCATAGGAGTTATGAGAAAGAAGCTATCCCACTATCTATTCATATGATTCCAGATTAGCATGTTCGGACATATGGTAATATCTTCATGATTCTTATCAAACCAGGATGAACCAAAATGTAAGAATCTTGATTGGAAACCAGGAGGAACCAGGAAATTGAATAAATCTCATAGGAGTTTTGAGGAAGAAGCTATCCCACTTTCTATTCAAATGATTCCAGATTACCCTGTTCGGACATATGGTAATATCTTCATGATTCTTATCAAACCAAGATGAACCAAGATGTAAGAAGTTTGATTTGAAACCATTAATCAGTATATTATCCCCAAAAAGTTGAATAATTCTCATAGGAGTTAAGAGGAAGATGTTATCCCACTTTTCATTCATATGATTCTAGAGTAGCCTGTTCGGACATATGGTAATATCTTCATGATTATTATCAAACCAGGATGAACCAAGATGTAAGAAGCTTGATTTGAAACCATTAATCAGTGCAGAATGACCAGGAAGTTGAATAAATCTTATAGGAGCTATGAGGAAGAAGCTATCCCACTTTCTATTCAGATGGTTCCAGATTACCCTGTTCGGACATATGGTAATATCTTCATGATTCTTATCAAATCAGGATGAACCAAGATACAAGAAGCTTGATTTGAAACCATTAATCAGTATATTATCCCCAGGAAGATGAATATATCTCATAGGAGTTATGAGAAAGAAGCTATCCCACTATCTATTCATATGATTCCAGATTAGCATGTTCGGACATATGGTAATATCTTCATGATTCTTATCAAACCAGGATGAACCAAAATGTAAGAATCTTGATTGGAAACCAGGAGGAACCAGGAAATTGAATAAATCTCATAGGAGTTTTGAGGAAGAAGCTATCCCACTTTCTATTCAAATGATTCCAGATTACCCTGTTCAAACATATGGTAATATCTTCATGATTCTTATCAAACCAAAATGAACCAAGATGTAAGAAGTTTGATTTGAAACCGTTAATCAGTATATTATCCCCAAAAAGTTGAATAATTCTCATAGGAGTTAAGAGGAAGATGTTATCCCACTTTTCATTCAGATGATTCCAGATTAGCATGTTCGGACATATGGTAATATCTTCATGATTATTATCAAACCAGGATGAACCAAGATATAAGAAGCTTGATTTGAAACCATTAATCAGTATATTATCCCCAGGAAGATGAATATATCTCATAGGAGTTATGAGAAAGAAGCTATCCCACTTTCTATTCATATGATTCCAGATTAGCATGTTCGGACATATGGTAATATCTTCATGATTATTATCAAACCAGGATGAACCAAAAAGTAAGAATCTTGATTTGAGACCAGGAGGAACCAGGAAATTGAATAAATCTCATAGGAGTTTTGAGGAAGAAGCTATCCCACTTTCTATTCAAATGATTCCAGATTACCCTGTTCGGACATATGGTAATATCTTCATGATTCTTATCAAACCAAGATGAACCAAGATGTAAGAAGTTTGATTTGAAACCATTAATCAGTATATTATCCCCAAAAAGTTGAATAATTCTCATAGGAGTTAAGAGGAAGATGTTATCCCACTTTTCATTCAGATGATTCCAGATTAGCATGTTCGGACATATGGTAATATCTTCATGATTATTATCAAACCAGGATGAACCAAGATATAAGAAGCTTGATTTGAAACCATTAATCAGTATATTATCCCCAGGAAGATGAATATATCTCATAGGAGTTATGAGAAAGAAGCTATCCCACTTTCTATTCATATGATTCCAGATTAGCATGTTCGGACATATGGTAATATCTTCATGATTATTATCAAACCAGGATGAACCAAAAAGTAAGAATCTTGATTTGAGACCTGGAGGAACCAGGAAATTGAATAAATCTCATAGGAGTTTTGACGAAGAAGCTATCCCACTTTCTATTCAAATGATTCCAGATTACCCTGTTCGGACATATGGTAATATCTTCATGATTCTTATCAAACCAAGATGAACCAAGATGTAAGAAGTTTGATTTGAAACCATTAATCAGTATATTATCCCCAAAAAGTTGAATAATTCTCATAGGAGTTAAGAGGAAGATGTTATCCCACTTTTCATTCAGATGATTCCAGATAAGCATGTTCGGACATATGGTAATATTTTCATGATTATTATCAAACCAGGATGAACCAAGATGTAAGAAGCTTGATTTGAAACCATTAATCAGTGCAGAATGACCAGGAAGTTGTATAAATCTCATAGGAGTTATAAGGAAGAAGCTATCCCACTTTCTATTCAGATGATTCCAGATTACCCTGTTCGGACATATGGTAATATCTTCATGATTCTTATCAAACCAGGATTAACCAAGCTGTAAGAAGCTTGATCTGAAACTATTAATCAGTATATTATCCCCAGGGAGTTGAATAAATCTCATAGGAGTTATGAGGAAGAAGTTATCCCACTTTTCATTCAAATGATTCCAGATATGCATGTTCGGACATATAGCAATATCTTGATGATTCCTATTAACTCAGAAGGAAACAAGATGTAAGAAGCTTTATTTGAAACCATTAGTCAGTGCAGAATGACCAGGGAGTTGACAAAATCTCATAGGAGTTATGAGGAAGAAGCTATCCCACTTTCTATTCAGATGATTATAAATTACCATGTTCGGACATATGGTAGTATCTTCATGATTCTTATCAAACTAGGATGAACCAAGGTGAGAAGCTTGATTTAAAACCATTAATCAGTAATGAATGACCAGGAAGTTGAATAAATCTTATAGGAGTTATGAGGAAGACGCTATCCCACTTTCTATTCAGATGATTCCAGATTAGCCTTTCGGACATATGGCAATATCTTCATGATTCTTATCAAACCAGAACGAACTAAGATGTAATAAGCTTGATTTGAAACCATTAATCAGTATGGGAGCACCGGGAAGTTGAATAAATCTCATTGGAGTTATGAGGAAGAAGCTATCCCACTTTTGATTCAAATGATTCCAGATTACGCTGTTCGGACAAATGGTAATATCTTCATTATTCTTATCAAACCATGATGAACCATGATGTAAGAAGCTTGATTTGAAACCATTAATCAGTATATTATCCCCAAGAAGTTGAATAATTCTCATAGGAGTTATGAGGAAGAAGTTATCCCACTTTTCATTCATATGATTCTAGATTAGCCTGTTCGGACATATGGTAATATCTTCATGATTATTATCAAACCAGGATGAACCAATATGTAAGAAGCTTGATTTGAAACCATTAATCAGTGCAAAATGACCAGGAAGTTGAATAAATCTTATAGGAGCTATGAGGAAGAAGCTATCCCACTTTCTATTCAGATGGTTCCAGATTACCCTGTTCGGACATATGGTAATATCTTCATGATTCTTATCAAATCAGGAAGAACCAAGATATAAGAAGCTTGATTGGAAACCATTAATCAGTATATTATCCCCAGGAAGATGAATATATATCATATGAGTTATGAGAAAGAAGTTGTCCCACTTTCTATTCAGATGATTCCAGATTAGCATGTTCGGACATATGGTAATATCTTCATGATTCTTATCAAACCAGAAGGAACAAAGATGTAAGAAGCTTGATTTGAAACCATTAATCAGTATATTATCCCCAGGAAGATGAATAAATATCATAGGAGTTATGAGAAAGAAGCTATCCCACTTTCTATTCAGATGATTCCAGATTAGCATGTTCTGACATATGGCAATATTTTCATGATTGTTATCAAACCAGAAGGAACCAAGATGTAAGAAGCTTGATTTGAAACCATTAATCAGTATAGAATGACAAGGAAGTTGAATAAATCTTATATGAGTTATGAGGAAGAAGCTATCCCACTTTTTAGTCAGATTATTCATGATTAGACTGTTCGGACATAGGGCAATATCTTCATGATTCTTATTAAACCAGAAGGAACTAAGATGTAAGAAGCTTGATTTGAAACCATTAATCAGTATAGAATCACTAGGAAGTTGAAAAAATCTCATAGGTGTTATGAGGAAGAAGCTATCCCACTTTCTATTCAGAGTATTCCAGATTACCCTGTTCGGACATATGGTAATATCTTCATGATTCTTATCAAACCAGGATGAACCAGGATGTAAGAAGCTTGATTTGAAACAATTAATCAGTACAGAATGACCAGGAAGTTGAATAAATCTCATAGGAGTTATGAGGAAGAAGCTATCCCACTTTTCATTCAAATGATTCCAGATTAGCTTGTTCGGACATATAGCAATATCTTGATGATTCATATCAAACCAGAAGGTACCAAGATGTAAGAAGCTTGATTTGAAACCATTAGTCAGTATAGAATCACCAGGAAGTTAAATAAATATCATAGGAGTTATGAGGAAGAAGCTATCCCACTTTCTATTCAAATGATTCCAGATTACCCTCTTTGGACATATGGTAATATCTTCATGATTCTTATCACACCAGGATAACCACGATGTCAGAAGCTTGATTTGAAACCATTAATCAGTGCAGAATGACCAGGAAGTTAAATAAATCTCACAGGAGTTATGAGGAAAAAGCTATCCCACTTTCTATTTAGATGATTCCAGATTAGCATGTTCGGACATATGGTAATATCTTCATGATTCTTATCAAGTCAGGATGAACCAAGATATAAGAAGCTTGATTTGATACCATTAATCAGTATATTATCCTCAGGAAGATGAATATATCTCATAGGAGTTATGAGAAAGAAGCTATCCCACTTTCTATTCATATGATTCCAGATTAGCATGTTCGGACATATGGTAAAATCTTCTTGATTCTTATCAAACCAGGATGAACCAAAATGTAAGTATCTTGATTTGAAACCAGGAGGAAACAGGATGTTGAATAAATCTCATAGGAGTTTTGAGGAAGAAGCTATCCCACTTTCTATTCAAATGATTCCAGATTACCCTGTTCGGACATATGGTAATATCTTCATGATTCTTATCAAACCAGGATGAACCAAGATGTAAGAAGCTTGATTTGAAACCATTAATCAGTATTTTATCCCCAAGAAGCTGAATAATTCTCATAGGAGTTATGAGGAAGATGTTATCCCACTTTTCATTCAGATTATTCCAGATAAGCATGTTCGGACATATGGTAATATTTTCATGATTATTATCAAACCAGGATGAACCAAGATGTAAGAAGCTTGATTTGAAACCATTAATCAGTGCAGAATGACCAGGAAGTTGTATAAATCTCATAGGAGTTATGAGGAAGAAGCTATCCCACTTTCTATTCAGATGATTCCAGATTACCCTGTTCGGACATATGGTAATATCTTCATGATTCTTATCAAACCAGGATTAACCAAGCTGTAAGAAGCTTGATCTGAAACTATTAATCAGTATATTATCCCCAGGGAGTTGAATAAATCTCATAGGAGTTATGAGGAAGAAGTTATCCCACTTTTCATTCAAATGATTCCAGATATGCATGTTCGGACATATAGCAATATCTTGATGATTCCTATTAACTCAGAAGGAAACAAGATGTAAGAAGCTTTATTTGAAACCATTAGTCAGTGCAGAATGACCAGGAAGTTGACAAAATCTCATAGGAGTTATGAGGAAGAAGCTATTCCACTTTCTATTCAGATGATTATAAATTACCATGTTCGGACATATGGTAGTATCTTCATGATTCTTATCAAACTAGGATGAACCAAGATGTAAGAAACTTGATTTAAAAACATTAATCAGTATAGAATGACCAGGAAGTTGAATAAATCTTATAGGAGTTATGAGGAAGACGCTATCCCACTTTCTATTCAGATGATTCCAGATTAGCCTTTCGGACATATGGCAATATCTTCATGATTCTTATCAAACCAGAACGAACTAAGATGTAATAAGCTTGATTTGAAACCATTAATCAGTATGGGATCACCGGGAAGTTGAATAAATCTCATTGGAGTTATGAAGAAGAAGCTATCCCACTTTTGATTCAAATGATTCCAGATTACGCTGTTCGGACAAATGGTAATATCTTCATTATTCTTATCAAACCATGATGAACCATGATGTAAGAAGCTTGATTTGAAACCATTAATCAGTATATTATCCCCAAGAAGTTGAATAATTCTCATAGGAGTTAAGAGGAAGATGTTATCCCACTTTTCATTCAGATGATTCCAGATTAGCATGTTCGGACATATGGTAATATCTTCATGATTATTATCAAACCAGGATGAACTAAGATATAAGAAGCTTGATTTGAAACCATTAATCAGTATATTATCCCCAGGAAGATGAATATATCTCATAGGAGTTATGAGAAAGAAGCTATCCCACTTTCTATTCATATGATTCCAGATTAGCATGTTCGGACATATGGTAATATCTTCATGATTATTATCAAACCAGGATGAACCAAAAAGTAAGAATCTTGATTTGAGACCTGGAGGAACCAGGAAATTGAATAAATCTCATAGGAGTTTTGACGAAGAAGCTATCCCACTTTCTATTCAAATGATTCCAGATTACCCTGTTCGGACATATGGTAATATCATCATGATTCTTATCAAACCAGGATGAACCAAGATGTAAGAAGCTTGATTTGAAACCATTAATCAGTATTTTATCCCCAAGAAGCTGAATAATTCTCATAGGAGTTATGAGGAAGATGTTATCCCACTTTTCATTCAGATTATTCCAGATAAGCATGTTCGGACATATGGTAATATTTTCATGATTATTATCAAACCAGGATGAACCAAGATGTAAGAAGCTTGATTTGAAACCATTAATCAGTGCAGAATGACCAGGAAGTTGTATAAATCTCATAGGAGTTATGAGGAAGAAGCTATCCCACTTTCTATTCAGATGATTCCAGATTACCCTGTTCGGACATATGGTAATATCTTCATGATTCTTATCAAACCAGGATTAACCAAGCTGTAAGAAGCTTGATCTGAAACTATTAATCAGTATATTATCCCCAGGGAGTTGAATAAATCTCATAGGAGTTATGAGGAAGAAGTTATCCCACTTTTCATTCAAATGATTCCAGATATGCATGTTCGGACATATAGCAATATCTTGATGATTCCTATTAACTCAGAAGGAAACAAGATGTAAGAAGCTTTATTTGAAACCATTAGTCAGTGCAGAATGACCAGGAAGTTGACAAAATCTCATAGGAGTTATGAGGAAGAAGCTATTCCACTTTCTATTCAGATGATTATAAATTACCATGTTCGGACATATGGTAGTATCTTCATGATTCTTATCAAACTAGGATGAACCAAGATGTAAGAAACTTGATTTAAAAACATTAATCAGTATAGAATGACCAGGAAGTTGAATAAATCTTATAGGAGTTATGAGGAAGACGCTATCCCACTTTCTATTCAGATGATTCCAGATTAGCCTTTCGGACATATGGCAATATCTTCATGATTCTTATCAAACCAGAACGAACTAAGATGTAATAAGCTTGATTTGAAACCATTAATCAGTATGGGATCACCGGGAAGTTGAATAAATCTCATTGGAGTTATGAAGAAGAAGCTATCCCACTTTTGATTCAAATGATTCCAGATTACGCTGTTCGGACAAATGGTAATATCTTCATTATTCTTATCAAACCATGATGAACCATGATGTAAGAAGCTTGATTTGAAACCATTAATCAGTATATTATCCCCAAAAAGTTGAATAATTCTCATAGGAGTTAAGAGGAAGATGTTATCCCACTTTTCATTCAGATGATTCCAGATTAGCATGTTCGGACATATGGTAATATCTTCATGATTATTATCAAACCAGGATGAACTAAGATATAAGAAGCTTGATTTGAAACCATTAATCAGTATATTATCCCCAGGAAGATGAATATATCTCATAGGAGTTATGAGAAAGAAGCTATCCCACTTTCTATTCATATGATTCCAGATTAGCATGTTCGGACATATGGTAATATCTTCATGATTATTATCAAACCAGGATGAACCAAAAAGTAAGAATCTTGATTTGAGACCTGGAGGAACCAGGAAATTGAATAAATCTCATAGGAGTTTTGACGAAGAAGCTATCCCACTTTCTATTCAAATGATTCCAGATTACCCTGTTCGGACATATGGTAATATCTTCATGATTCTTATCAAACCAGGATTAACCAAGCTGTAAGAAGCTTGATTTGAAACTATTAATCAGTATATTATCCCCAGGGAGTTGAATAAATCTCATAGGAGTTATGAGGAAGAAGTTATCCCACTTTTCATTCAAATGATTCCAGATATGCATGTTCGGACATATAGCAATATCTTGATGATTCCTATTAACTCAGAAGGAAACAAGATGTAAGAAGCTTTATTTGAAACCATTAGTCAGTGCAGAATGACCAGGAAGTTGACAAAATCTCATAGGAGTTATGAGGAAGAAGCTATCCCACTTTCTATTCAGATGATTATAAATTACCATGTTCGGACATATGGTAGTATCTTCATGATTCTTATCAAACTAGGATGAACCAAGGTGAGAAGCTTGATTTAAAACCATTAATCAGTATAGAATGACCAGGAAGTTGAATAAATCTTATAGGAGTTATGAGGAAGATGCTATCCCACTTTCTATTCAGATGATTCCAGATTAGCCTTTCGGACATATGGCAATATCTTCATGATTCTTATCAAACCAGAACGAACTAAGATGTAATAAGCTTGATTTGAAACCATTAATCAGTATGGGAGCACCGGGAAGTTGAATAAATCTCATTGGAGTTATGAGGAAGAAGCTATCCCACTTTTGATTCAAATGATTCCAGATTACGTTGTTCGGACAAATGGTAATATCTTCATTATTCTTATCAAACCATGATGAACCATGATGTAAGAAGCTTGATTTGAAACCATTAATCAGTATATTATCCCCAAGAAGTTGAATAATTCTCATAGGAGTTATGAGGAAGAAGTTATCCCACTTTTCATTCATATGATTCTAGAGTAGCCTGTTCGGACATATGGTAATATCTTCATGATTATTATCAAACCAGGATGAACCAAGATGTAAGAAGCTTGATTTGAAACCATTAATCAGTGCAGAATGACCAGGAAGTTGAATAAATCTTATAGGAGCTATGAGGAAGAAGCTATCCCACTTTCTATTCAGATGGTTCCAGATTACCCTGTTCGGACATATGGTAATATCTTCATGATTCTTATCAAATCAGGAAGAACCAAGATATAAGAAGCTTGATTGGAAACCATTAATCAGTATATTATCCCCAGGAAGATGAATATATATCATATGAGTTATGAGAAAGAAGTTGTCCCACTTTCTATTCAGATGATTCCAGATTAGCATGTTCGGACATATGGTAATATCTTCATGATTCTTATCAAACCAGAAGGAACAAAGATGTAAGAAGCTTGATTTGAAACCATTAATCAGTATATTATCCCCAGGAAGATGAATAAATATCATAGGAGTTATGAGAAAGAAGCTATCCCACTTTCTATTCAGATGATTCCAGATTAGCATGTTCTGACATATGGCAATATTTTCATGATTGTTATCAAACCAGAAGGAACCAAGATGTAAGAAGCTTGATTTGAAACCATTAATCAGTATAGAATGACAAGGAAGTTGAATAAATCTTATATGAGTTATGAGGAAGAAGCTATCCCACTTTTTAGTCAGATTATTCATGATTAGACTGTTCGGACATAGGGCAATATCTTCATGATTCTTATTAAACCAGAAGGAACTAAGATGTAAGAAGCTTGATTTGAAACCATTAATCAGTATAGAATCACTAGGAAGTTGAAAAAATCTCATAGGTGTTATGAGGAAGAAGCTATCCCACTTTCTATTCAGAGTATTCCAGATTACCCTGTTCGGACATATGGTAATATCTTCATGATTCTTATCAAACCAGGATGAACCAGGATGTAAGAAGCTTGATTTGAAACAATTAATCAGTACAGAATGACCAGGAAGTTGAATAAATCTCATAGGAGTTATGAGGAAGAAGCTATCCCACTTTTCATTCAAATGATTCCAGATTAGCTTGTTCGGACATATAGCAATATCTTGATGATTCATATCAAACCAGAAGGTACCAAGATGTAAGAAGCTTGATTTGAAACCATTAGTCAGTATAGAATCACCAGGAAGTTAAATAAATATCATAGGAGTTATGAGGAAGAAGCTATCCCACTTTCTATTCAAATGATTCCAGATTACCCTCTTTGGACATATGGTAATATCTTCATGATTCTTATCACACCAGGATAACCACGATGTCAGAAGCTTGATTTGAAACCATTAATCAGTGCAGAATGACCAGGAAGTTAAATAAATCTCACAGGAGTTATGAGGAAAAAGCTATCCCACTTTCTATTTAGATGATTCCAGATTAGCATGTTCGGACATATGGTAATATCTTCATGATTCTTATCAAGTCAGGATGAACCAAGATATAAGAAGCTTGATTTGATACCATTAATCAGTATATTATCCTCAGGAAGATGAATATATCTCATAGGAGTTATGAGAAAGAAGCTATCCCACTTTCTATTCATATGATTCCAGATTAGCATGTTCGGACATATGGTAAAATCTTCTTGATTCTTATCAAACCAGGATGAACCAAAATGTAAGTATCTTGATTTGAAACCAGGAGGAAACAGGATGTTGAATAAATCTCATAGGAGTTTTGAGGAAGAAGCTATCCCACTTTCTATTCAAATGATTCCAGATTACCCTGTTCGAACATATGGTAATATCTTCATGATTCTTATCAAACCAGGATGAACCAAGATGTACGAAGCTTGATTTGAAACCATTAATCAGTATTTTATCCCCAAGAAGCTGAATAATTCTCATAGGAGTTATGAGGAAGATGTTATCCCACTTTTCATTCAGATTATTCCAGATAAGCATGTTCGGACATATGGTAATATTTTCATGATTATTATCAAACCAGGATGAACCAAGATGTAAGAAGCTTGATTTGAAACCATTAATCAGTGCAGAATGACCAGGAAGTTGTATAAATCTCATAGGAGTTATGAGGAAGAAGCTATCCCACTTTCTATTCAGATGATTCCAGATTACCCTGTTCGGACATATGGTAATATCTTCATGATTCTTATCAAACCAGGATTAACCAAGCTGTAAGAAGCTTGATTTGAAACTATTAATCAGTATATTTTCCCCAGGGAGTTGAATAAATCTCATAGGAGTTATGAGGAAGAAGTTATCCCACTTTTCATTCAAATGATTCCAGATATGCATGTTCGGACATATAGCAATATCTTGATGATTCCTATTAACTCAGAAGGAAACAAGATGTAAGAAACTTTATTTGAAACCATTAGTCAGTGCAGAATGACCAGGAAGTTGACAAAATCTCATAGGAGTTATGAGGAAGAAGCTATTCCACTTTCTATTCAGATGATTATAAATTACCATGTTCGGACATATGGTAGTATCTTCATGATTCTTATCAAACTAGGATGAACCAAGATGTAAGAAACTTGATTTAAAAACATTAATCAGTATAGAATGACCAGGAAGTTGAATAAATCTTATAGGAGTTATGAGGAAGACGCTATCCCACTTTCTATTCAGATGATTCCAGATTAGCCTTTCGGACATATGGCAATATCTTCATGATTCTTATCAAACCAGAACGAACTAAGATGTAATAAGCTTGATTTGAAACCATTAATCAGTATGGGATCACCGGGAAGTTGAATAAATCTCATTGGAGTTATGAAGAAGAAGCTATCCCACTTTTGATTCAAATGATTCCAGATTACGCTGTTCGGACAAATGGTAATATCTTCATTATTCTTATCAAACCATGATGAACCATGATGTAAGAAGCTTGATTTGAAACCATTAATCAGTATATTATCCCCAAGAAGATGAATAATTCTCATAGGAGTTATGAGGAAGAAGTTATCCCACTTTTCATTCATATGATTCTAGAGTAGCCTGTTCGGACATATGGTAATATCTTCATGATTATTATCAAACCAGGATGAACCAAGATGTAAGAAGCTTGATTTGAAACCATTAATCAGTGCAGAATGACCAGGAAGTTGAATAAATCTTATAGGAGCTATGAGGAAGAAGCTATCCCACTTTCTATTCAGATGGTTCCAGATTACCCTGTTCGGACATATGGTAATATCTTCATGATTCTTATCAAATCAGGATGAACCAAGATATAAGAAGCTTGATTGGAAACCATTAATCAGTATATTATCCCCATGAAGATGAATATATATCATATGAGTTATGAGAAAGAAGTTATCCCACTTTCTATTCAGATGATTCCAGATTAGCATGTTCGGACATATGGTAATATCTTCATGATTCTTATCAAACCAGAAGGAACAAAGATGTAAGAAGCTTGATTTGAAACCATTAATCAGTATATTATCCCCAGGAAGATGAATAAATATCATAGGAGTTATGAGAAAGAAGCTATACCACTTTCTATTCAGATGATTCCAGATTAGCATGTTCTGACATATGGCAATATTTTCATGATTGTTATCAAACCAGAAGGAACCAAGATGTAAGAAGCTTGATTTGAAACCATTAATCAGTATAGAATGACAAGGAAGTTGAATAAATCTTATATGAGTTATGAGGAAGAAGCTATCCCACTTTTTATTCAGATTATTCATGATTAGACTGTTCGGACATATGGCAATATCTTCATGATTCTTATTAAACCAGAAGGAACTAAGAGGTAAGAAGCTTGATTTGAAACCATTAATCAGTATAGAATCACCAGGAAGTTGAATAAATATCATAGGAGTTATGAGAAAGAAGCTATCCCACTTTCTATTCAGAATTATTCCAGATTAGCATGTTCGGATATATGATAATATTTTCATGATTGTTATCAAACCAGAAGGAACCAAGATGTAAGAAGCTTGATTTGAAACCACTAATCAGTATAGAATGACAAGGAAGTTGAATAAATCTTATAGGAGTTATGAGGAAGAAGCTATCCCACTTTTTATTCAGATTATTCATGATTAGACTGTTCGGACATATGGCAATATCTTCATGATTCTTATTAAACCAGAAGGAACTAAGATGTAAGAAGCTTGATTTGAAACCATTAATCAGTATAGAATCACCAGGAAGTTGAAAAAATCTCATAGGTGTTATGAGGAAGAAGCTATCCCACTTTCTATTCAAATGATTCCAGATTACCCTCTTCGGACATATGGTAATATCTTCATGATTCTTATCAAACCAGGATGAACCAAGATGTCAGAAGCTTGATTTGAAACCATTAATCAGTGCAGAATGACCAGGAAGTTAATTAAATCTCATAGGAGTTATGAGGAATAAGCTATCTCACTTTCTATTCAGATGATTCTAGATTAGCCTGTTCGGACATATGGTAATATCTTCATGATTCTTATCAAATCAGGATGAACCAAGATACAAGAAGCTTGATTTGAAACCATTAAAGAGGAACCAAGATACAAGAAGCTTGATTTGAAATCAGTATATTATCCCCAAAAAGTTGAATAATTCTCATAGGAGTTAAGAGGAAGATGTTATCCCACTTTTCATTCAGATGATTCCAGATTAGCATGTTCGGACATATGGTAATATCTTCATGATTCTTATCAAGTCAGGATGAACCAAGATATAAGAAGCTTGATTTGATACCATTAATCAGTATATTATCCTCAGGAAGATGAATATATCTCATAGGAGTTATGAGAAAGAAGCTATCCCACTTTCTATTCATATGATTCCAGATTAGCATGTTCGGACATATGGTAAAATCTTCTTGATTCTTATCAAACCAGGATGAACCAAAATGTAAGTATCTTGATTTGAAACCAGGAGGAAACAGGATGTTGAATAAATCTCATAGGAGTTTTGAGGAAGAAGCTATCCCACTTTCTATTCAAATGATTCCAGATTACCCTGTTCGGACATATGGTAATATCTTCATGATTCTTATCAAACCAGGATGAACCAAGATGTAAGAAGCTTGATTTGAAACCATTAATCAGTATTTTATCCCCAAGAAGCTGAATAATTCTCATAGGAGTTATGAGGAAGATGTTATCCCACTTTTCATTCAGATGATTCCAGATTAGCATGTTCGGACATATGGTAATATCTTCATGATTATTATCAAACCAGGATGAACCAAGATGTAAGAAGGTTGATTTGAAACCATTAATCAGTGCAGAATGACCAGGAAGTTGAATAAATCTCATAGGAGGTATGAGGAAGAAGCTATCCCACTTTCTCTTCAGATGGTTCCAGATTACCCTTTTCGGACATATGGTAATATCTTCATGATTCTTATCAAATCAGGGTGAACCAAGATATAAGAAGCTTGATTGGAAATCATTAATCAGTATATTATCCCCAGGAAGATGAATATATATCATATGAGTTATGAGAAAGAAGTTATCCCACTTTCTATTCAGATGATTCCAGATTAGCATGTTCGGACATTTGGTAATATCTTCATGATTGTTATCAAACCAGGATGAACCAAGATGTAAGAAGCTTGATATGAAACCATTAATCAGTATATTATCCCCAGGAAGTTGAATAAATCTCATAGGAGTTGTGAGGAAGAAGCTGTCATGTCCCCGATCCTAGATAGGATCGGACGGATGGACCATGGTGCGAGGTGATGCACCAAATCAGGTCTAATGACCTAAGACAAGGCATATCATTGGTTCGGGAAGTGGGTTAAGGGTATCAGAAGGCTGAAACTTAACCAAGGCAAGGAAGGTTCAAGCTTAAGGAAGCTGGACAAGGGTTTAGACAGCTGGCCGAAGTGTGAAACAAGCTCGGGCAGCTAGAATGAAGTGTGAGGGAGCTCACAGTAGCTCACAAGAGTTCTGGTCAGCTCCAGTAGCTGGAGTGTTAGCTCACTCAGCTGGTGACACTGGTGGTCAGCTCATCTCAGCTTGGAGGAGTGTTATGAGTTGACATGGTGTGACCGGACCATGGGCGGTTATGGTCCGGTGAGATGGTGGTGCGGTCCGGATGGGACCAGATGGGTTTGGTGATGAAGTCAGGTGCTTGGCAAAGTGCCAAGGGTTAAAGATCGATGCCAGGGAGCAGTTGAGAGGCAGTTGAGAGGCGGTTGGACCGAACGGATGCGTTGGATCCATTTGCGCCCATTCGGCCAATCACTCCCACCCGTTCGCCCAAAGGCAGTTATCCACGCCTTTGTCTATACATATAGACCTTGGGCATCGATATTTATCATCAGACAAAGAGGGGAAACTCTGCCAAAATTGCCAGAGAATCCAAGAGAGAAAGAGACCGGCGGTTTTACTTGTTGGCCGTGTGAGTGTGGTGGTGAATTGTTCTTGACCGGCGACCAAGGAAGTGTTGTGGGAAGGAACCGTGTGAAGATGGATACAAGAGGAACCGAGAAGGCTAGTGGGAAGGATCAGAATCCATCGTCGGCCACTC